>JAPFBL010000264.1:0-180000 GCA_026182355.1 Hermatobates lingyangjiaoensis
TAGTTGGGTTTTGACTCTGACGAAGACGCTTGTTACGGTTTGAAAGATTTAGTTTGTTTTCCCATTTTTATTGTGGTTTGATCATTGATTGTTGTTTCACGTGTTTATGTAAAATCTTTTTATATTATATATATATTTATATATTATATTTGTGTTGTTGTGTTTGTTTGTGGTGTATCATGGCAGCAAATTTTCACGTAAACATGTTTCATTAAAGTACACAGCAGCCTCTGCGTTGACGACTTTTACGCTGGTCTGCTCCAATTTACGAACAACCTTGCGGTGGGCTGGTGTTAAAAGCTATATTAATTGCCCAAGAGACATCTTAATTTGACATGAGCAGATGTAAAAAGAAAATCACAACTTCCAGAGGAAAGGCAAAAGTTGCGATTCACGCAACTACTTTATAGCACGACATAAAATACAATTTAAAAAACAAACAACAATTACAATGAATTAAAACAAATGCAGAGAAAATATTCTACCTGATGACAAAGCAGTAAAAATATAGTAGTGAGATTTTAAGATCTCTGTTATTTTTGTGAATTTATTTTAGTATATATGTTAAACCATTTCATAGCTATAGGAAGTATATAATATGATTATTAGGATTTATAGAAGATATTTTGAATGATTGTAGTTTTAAAACTCATTCGACTATCTTAATAATTATTATATAACAGTAAAAAATGTATTAAAGTTATATGTTAGAAGGGTAACATTTGTGTGATTATTAATATGTTTCAAATAACTAGAAGACTTGAACTGATTCTTGCATTGTCATGATATTCGCAATACTACTTGTTTTAAAATGCTTGGCTGCTGTGATATAAAACTAGAATAAGCGTTCTCGAGAGACCTGTGGAATCGCTAATGTTTTTACCATCAAAACAAGATTCAAAGAGGTTTGATTATCTTTTTAAAACTTTGAGTTTAACGCAATACATTCCGTGTTATTGTTTTGCTAAAGACTAGATACTTAACTTAAATTCAAATAAATTTAGTGTTCTACGTAGTACTGATTAATACACAGGCATATTGTTACAGAAATCACACATGGTATTCCTTGTTGTTAATTGTGCGTAAACTTACAATTTCAAATTTGCCTAAAAATGAATACATATTTCCTGATAACAATATATATTTATCAAGCGTTAAAGGGTACTATTTCATATATAATAACTAAGTTAACATTTTTAGTTATATACATATGTATGTAATAGTACTAAATTCAACTGTCTATGATTATATTCAAATACATTTCTTTGAATAAACACAGCCATCAGAAGAAATGAAGAATCACTGAGCAAACTGACGTTTAACCTTTGATCTTCTTATTTCCCTGACGATGCATGTAAAAATAAAGAAGGGATTTTTTTCGTTAAAACGTTTTTCTCTGTACGTTATATTAATATCAACGCATAGAACACACATGTTTTTATTTTAAAATATTTAGTATTTTGTTAAACGCTTCCGTTTATTTCAGCACAGTCATCCAATATATTTGTTTTATCGATGTTTGACTGTTCATGTCAAGTGCCCGAATAGAAATGTTTAACATAAAAATATATATTTTTCATACCATTTATTTTTTCAGGATATATCAACTAATATATTGATAATAAGGTTGATGTAACTTGAACACAAACTGTTCAAAAAGATTTGTTTTAATAAAAATATCTCATGCAAAGGATTAAATTGTATTCATAACATCAATAAATACCATACAGTAACACCATGTGCATGGCAACTAGTTTAACAACCTCTGTGTTTGTTATATTTTAAACTTGGAGATCAGTTCTCTTCTAAAAGCAGTCATTTTTGATTGTAAATAAATACTGTGCAGTATATAAGTTTATTATATTTCTCGTTTCTGTAGCAGTATTATCTATTTATAGCCACTTAACATTTGTAAATGTACAAATAAATTTATTAGGCCGATACTTATTGATCAGCCTAAAATATTTCTTTTATCAATCACTGAATTGAATAGATATTATGTTCTTGGAATAATATTATGGTTTATCTACAACAATGGCCTGTTGAGAAATAATGGCTGGTACTTATAAGGTTTGGTTGCAGGCTATTGGCTGAATGAGTGATGATAGAGGGGGTTAGTCTAATTGAGAGAAAGTGGGAGAAAGATGTGTGACGAGGCAAGTATTTGCTTTCTCCCTCTACACCGAGCCGATAAGAACCATAAAGGGCGCGCGCCTCTCTCTGCAGATCTAAACAGCTTGAAGGGCATCGTAAAAAGAAGTTGGAGAGTAGGCTCTGTTCAACAGACATTCCCACTTTATTGCCTTTTTCAACGTGAAATCTCCACAACCTCATCTACCTTTTAGTGCACCTCCCCCCCCCCCATTGATTCAAAAAAAAAAAAAAAACATTGTATACAACTCAGATTCACAATGAACCCTTACCCAAACGTTCTAGCCTTGCGTGACAATTCAGTTTCACGCACTAACAGTATTTCTCCTATTATCAAAAAAAAAAAAAGCCGAGAAAAAAATAAAATTTTATGGTGTTATTTAACAGGTTCATAAGATTGCTATATAAAGAGTACGAAACGATTTCAGAAAATTGCATACTTACTCAAACACAAACTAAAATGACAATAAAGGACTTCATTGCCTGCCTTTAACAAAGAACAACCTGCTAACCAATACCTCATTTTTTTTTTTTTTTTTTAGTTATTCTCTCCCTGAAATAAAACAACAAATATCACAAACTCTGACACTGGCAAATTCAGAATCTTAATTATACTACAAATTCTCCAAACATTTGAAATAAAAGCATTTTATTTCTTGTCCCTTACAACAAATTATCCTTTAGTCAGTTACCATTATATGCGAAATTAAGTTCTTGACGGATATTAAGATCCTGACTGATCTTAAGTTTTTATGATCTTAACTAATATTCTTGTGTTATTAGTTTAATAGGGAAAATTCATTTTCTTCATTAGCAAAAGGTACAAGGGTGAAATTCCTCTATCAAAAAAAATTCCTAGCAACATTATATAGCTCATTTTTCTAATATATTCAATTTTATTATGATCCCTTAATTGGGTGACCGCTATCTGATTAATGTTTATTACTAAACATAAGGATTATATCTGTATGTTTACTACAAATTCTGATTTTAATCTGAGTTCATTTTTAAGTAAAAATTAACGTTTCCTTGTTATTAAATAACAGGTTACTAAATACCCAAACTAGTTTTCTGTTTCAAAATTTTATACTTTCTAAGATGTCTCACTAAACAATTATCAACATTTCTATCGTAATTTCTTATTTGTAACTAGTTGCGCTTTTTATGTACGTTTGATTTTTAAATGATTGAATTATTTTTTATATACCCTCTGATTTGTAGGTGTATGAAAAAGGTTTTAATTAAAAACCGAAACTTGGCAATGAGAGTTTAATTTGAATCTGAAGAACTAACCGAGTCCTGATAAGCTTTAATTTTCTTTCTATTTCACGGTCGATAGTTTTGTCAATATTTATCCATATATGTATCTTTTTACCATATATGTATATACAAAACTAAAGTTTATCGGGACTCGGTCAGTTCTTCAGGTTCAAATTAAACTGTCATTGCCAACGTTTCGGTATTTATTTAAAAATAATGATACGTGACACTGTGTCACGTGTTCATTCAGACTACAGTTGTTGTTAAAATCCACATACTATTTTTCTTCGTAAAGTAATTTCTAATGTAATACTTTGTTTTTCTATTTCAAAATTTATACTTTTGCCTATGAAAAAGGTTTTAAATAAAGACCGAAACGTTGGCAATGAGAGTTTAATTTGAACCTAAAGAACTGACCGAGTCCCGATAAACTATAGCTTTGTTTCTATTTCACCGTCGATACTTTTAACAATATTTTATATATATATATATATATATGTTTGGTAATATTTAGATTAATGCAAGGATTCGACAGGTCAGATATACTGAGTTGTCTAAGAAGGTCAAGGAGAATTCTCCAGTTTGCATATATTATGTAACTTTCGACATTCTTTTCTACTAACCACTCAGCCAAACCAAAACTTTTCGTTATTGGTTGAATTTCTTAAAACGGCTAATAAATCAAAGCAACCGACGAAATAGCTTTTCAAATCAGGAATACTAAAAGAAAAAATAGTCATTTCTTCGATGGCAATACAGTTCTCAGTGAGGGGGATGTTTTTACGACATCAATAAAGTTGGGACACAGCCAATTTGTTGGCAGCACTGTTGAATTTTACGAAACCTTGACGCGTCACCTGAAATGGATTTTTAGTTAAATTTATCCATTTTAGTTAATTACAACTCAAAAGTAATTTTCCAATTAGGGTATCATTCTTACACTAAAAATTTGAAAAATGGAAAGCTGTTTCAGTTATTTTAGCCAGAATGTAGTTTAATCGTAGCACATTTCTTTTTATTATATACATTTTTAATTTTGATTTTTTTATACACCACCATTTATTTATTTCGATGGCCTTGTCATCAGGAAGATAAAAACGAGTCACTCCGCAGGCAGACCACGACTGGCCGATGCTCTTATTTTATTTAAAAAAAGTCCGCTGGACCGTTTCTTTTAATTGTATATATATATCACAATAAACTTGGGGAATAAAAGAGAGCAAACACTCCTAGCCAGTTAGAGAAAGGGAGAAATTCTGTTTCTTACTCTGAGGAGCACAGTTACTAATCAGTATCTTAATTGTGTATTATAATTTCACGACGTGTTTTATATGTCTAGTTTTTCTTCCTCTCTTTCTCCTAGTCATTGTAAATTCTATGAATATATATTTGCGTACACGATTATCTTGTTCCGTATAGGTTTAAACAGAAATCGTTTTTATAATTAAACTGAATGAATAATTAACATGATAAATAAAATGAACAATTGAAATTAACAAAACCTCAGCAATAATAAGCTATTCAATATGAGCAATAAAATTGTCTTAGCATTACAGGTGAACCTAAAATGTTATTAACATTATATATTTTCTTGGATACATCAAAATAGTTTGATAGAAATGTCAAGGTTTATTTGTGAAAAACGATATGGGTTAGATTCACTATCAACCAAGTAATTTGAGATTGTTTTTATGTCAGCTCGTTAGATCTGGACTGGTCACTCAGGCGGATGACCTTTCGTCAATAAATTTCAGAAGTTAAATTGCCTCTTAGCATAGAAAAAGTTGGGAACAGATTTTAAAGCATATATCTTCTACATTGAATATCCATCTGAATTTTTATATCATCACTTTTTATTGAGAATGTTTCCATATCCAGTTTTCTACATTTATGTTACCTTAAGAGCTTCAGAAGAAGCACATACTTGACTTCATTATGCCAAATTATTCCAAGCACGCAATCATGTAGTTAAAGTTATTTTATACTTATTTTTTCTCTTTAATTTATAAATTTTCTAAAATATTTCATAAGTAATATGAAATTTATAATTTCTTTTTATTTTCTGTAAGTCAAATTATTCATATCTTTTCTGATACCTACATTTTTACCGTCATTATTATTAATCATTATCATTCACATTATAACCTTTCTTGCTTAATTGGTATTATCTTCTCTTCATAGATTTATTTTCACGTTTTTCTCAGTTGGTGCCGGTATTGGTAGTAATCCTCGTTTTTCAAAGAGACTGATGTTTTTTTCTCAAACTGATTAACCACACTCCTAAATCTTCTAGTTCTTTCTATGCGATCCCATCCAAGTACAATAATCTATAATTTTACATATGTCTCATATCATGTTCCATATATATTCTGCACATCGGTTTAATGTCACAGAGTGATTATAAATGAATTGATGAAATTAGCAAATATCAAGTTAGTTTGTCTATTTTTTTTTTACTAACATCTCAATACAGAGTAAGCTTAAACAAAATATTTGAGTAGTTTTCCTGTTTCTTTGTTTCAGAGAAATATACATAGGGTAGATATATATTTTTTCTACGTCAACTATACATAATTAACAATAATAATGAATAATAGAGACAAATACCAGACAAAAGACATTCTGAGGGGGATATTTCTCATTATATATCTATATATATATATATTAATGATACCTGTTTAAAAGAGGATCTGCTGCCTATTTATACCAATATATATATATATATATATATATATATATATAATATATATATATATATATATATATATATGGTATAAATAGGCAGCAGATCCTCTTTTAAACAGGTATCATTAAAATTAACCGCATTCTAGGCATTCACGATCTTAAGACTGAGAGATTCGATCCTACGAACTAACCTCCTGCTAACAGGGTTCAACTGGAAAAGGAGTTGGCTAAGTGACATGTTAAATTAAAATCGATGACTCATGCTTAGTCATTGCTATTAATAGATTAAAAGGATTAGTACAGGTTAATATAAAGAGAAGGTCAAAGGTCAATAATGAACAAGAAACAAGCGGTTAGAATAAAAGATTTGAAAGGTCAACGGTATAACTGGACTAATAGGTAATAAATAGATTAAGAATATTAAAGTAAATGAAAGATAGAAGATATATATTATATATATATATATATATATATATATATTCGTATAAATGGGCAGCAAATCTTCTTCTAAACAAATGTTGTTGAAGGCCCTTCTGTTTTGTTTTCTACCTGATGATGGCTAATGTGAGCCGAAAGCTTGATATAATATAGATAAGTAAAGGTATTCAAAAACTGTGTAGTTAAAATGTACCTAGGAGAGTTACTCCACCAATTAAATGTTCAACACCGGAAAGTGTTCAATATATATAGATATGATTATTTCACGTAACAAGATTTAACAATAAACACGTGAAATAACAATCATTAATGTTCAAACCACAAAAAGAAATGGAGAAAAAAGACGAAGATCATTCAACCTTAACAAATGGTCTTCGTCAGAGTCAAAAACTCAACTGATCTTAGTCTTCTTTTCGCATTGCTTATTGTGCTTCAAGCATTGATATATATATATATATATATATATATATATATATATATATATACATGCGATACTTCGATTGTGAATCCTAGTGTCTGTTTTTCATTCGTGTTTCTCAATGTTTTCAATGAATATATATATAAAATATATATATAAAGTGACACTTGGTTTCCTCACACTTCTGTATTCACATTTGACCTGAAGATTGTGCGTTTCCAATGTTATTGTGATTCAATAATGATTGTCTTTATTTTGTGTTTTGTAATTTAATGATTCTACAAGACATATTATATTTATTTTACGAAGAATTAATAAATTTACTGAGATCAACATTTCCAACAATAGTTCCTCTTCAGGAACATATCAAAAGAGAAGATAATAAGATAATAACTTAGCTTTTGTGCCCTTTGCAGTCCATTAATATGAGTGTCATATTCTCAAACATCAGCGGTTTTTTTTCGTTGAAGTCTATCTTTATAATAAGAAGAGAAATAATGCAGAATCAATAAATTAAATTAATGCAAATAGAGGTCGCGCGCGTCGAAGTTTTCGAAATTGGAAGCAAGTGTTCACTTAACAGCATTGACTTTAACGTAGAACTTAGAACAACATAATGAACTAAGTATGTGACTGCGTTGAAAAGTTGAAGTTCACACATAACTATTTCAATATGAAGTCTCTTTACCCACATATAAGCAAACCTGGCATAATGTTCCAACGTTAGTGTAACAAACAATGACTTGAATAATATATCATTAACTTTATTGCAGTAAATATAAATTGCGTCCCAGCAGATTTTCACCAGTCACAACAAAAAAAAAAAAAAAAAACAAACTCATTTAGCTGTTTAGTAATTGAAACAAAAAATATTTTAATTTTTAGGTATAATCACATTGAATATTATTTATTTTGAATATATATTGTTTTTATTAAAAATAAACGTTCTTCCCGGATAACCAAATTAGATTTGAAGAAAAAAATTAGAATATATTTGCATATTTAAAGTGTATTGTAATGTGATTTAATAAGTTTTCGCATAATCGCTTTCCGCACTACTGACTTGGTTTTTCGTGGAAAAGCTTTTACTCTTCACATTAAGAGTCGTTAGGTAAAAACTTTTATTTATAACTGTTTAGTGGGCCACCAAGCACATAAATACACAAGAAACCCTCTATTTTAAAATACACTATGGAAACTAATAATACCGCAGCTATTATACTTATATATTCTTCTTTTCCTTTGAAGAAATAATATTACTAAACATAAATAATAATATTTTTTTATGTTTAAAGCGAGATATCAAACAATAGCTGCATTTACAACTATATTTAATTTCACATATATTTATTAAGAAAAAAAAAACCATTGGTAAAACAAAAACATTGTTATAAATGGTTCAGTGTGAGTCATGAAACACTGGCTGATCAAATAACTAGTGTACGACAAGACGGATAGATGGTATATATCAATGAAATATTGACACATCCCCTAGCACTGGCCAAATCAACACAACTACAAAGAATGGTTTTATAAAAGTCTATTGAGGAACCCAAGATATCATTTTAACGTCGAGTCGATTAGAGAACAAGCATTAGACTAAATTAGCAATTATTTTAGTAAGTTTGTTAAAATAAAAATTAACAGAAAGGTAAATTTTGGATAACGTCTTGGAATTTATTTAGAATGTGCAACTTTGTTTAGTATGTTAAAATATTAAACATGTTTGCACATTGTTTTTTAAATCATTCAACTTAATTTTTTTGTATAATTGAAATTGATCATTGATATATATATATATGTATATGATTGAAATAAACGGCAGCTTCCGCATTCACTACTTTAATACTCGGTTTCTTTTGATTCCCTAGCTGCTCTGTCGTGGGCTTTAAGTATTAAAGTCGTGAATGCGGAAACTGCCGTTCATTTCAATCAAATATGTTTAAATGAGAATCTGCTGCCAACGTATACTAATATATATATATATAAATAGAATGCACTACAGAAGTATATATATATTTAACTTCAAAATACAGATTTTTTTTTAAATTTGTATGGTAAAAAAGACTTAACATCCGTTTTTATATATATATAACACCGTCTTATCAGGTTAGGTTCAGCGTCAAACAGCAAAAAACCTTTAAGCCAACGTTTCTATATTTATAAACATCTTCAGAGCTACATATGGAAATTAATAACAATAACATGAAATAAATATAAGTTAAATTATTTACATGAATATATATTATTATTACCTTAGTATCTTTTTGTTGTAAAAAAGTTTACGTTTCCGTTGTATTCAAATCAAATTAAAATGCTAATCATAAGCTTTTTATGTTAGAGCACAAAATGTGAACAATAGGGATAACTTTAATAGACGATACAAAGGTTATGGAGATTATATAAACAATAAAAATAAGAGGCTTATAAAGAAATAATTCACATTCAGACAACCAAAAATGGTTGCAATGGATGCTGATAACCAAAGTAAAATATATAATATATTAATTAGAAATTAATAAATTCTTCCACTTTCTTAATAATAATTTAATAATATTAATAATAATAGCTACGATATTATTAGAAATGATTATCACCTTCCAGTTTCTTTGTCAATTTAGTTTTCATGAGTCTTTAAAAATTTTCTTGTGATGTCAAAATATGCTAAGGAATATTCATTATACTGACGCCAAGAGTAACTGTAGTTAGATTTGCATATAACTGTCGTGAACATTTTTTTTTTAAATAGAGGAATACCAAAATAATAATGTATATTCATATAAATACTGTAACTTAATTTTTTTTAACTTTTGTAATCAATTCTGCATTGATGAAGCCCTGAAGATAGCTATAAATATATATTGAATGTTTTCCTTATCTCCAACACATATATTTAACATTATTTTTCATATTTTATCGAGGTTTAGTCTAGCTTCATAAATACAAGACTTTAAGTCGACATTTCGTCTATATTTGAAGACATCTTCAGGGCTACATCAATACAGAATTTAAAATTTCTACAAATATAGACGAAACGTCGGCTTAAAGGTGTTGTATTTTTGAAGCTAGACCAAATTTCGATAAAAAAAGAAAAATAGGGTATAAATGTATATGAAACTGTAGCTTAAAGGTGTTTTTCTGTTTGATGTTGAGCTAGTGTTGCATATATGTGGCAGAGATAAGAAAACACTGAATACATGCATATAAAGTTTCAAGCAGTAATTAAGTTGTAATGCAGAGGAAGGGACACAAAGGAGGCAGTGAAGGCTACCATTATAAGATGGTTGCTGTGGAATATTGACTTAGTTCTGGCGTAATCAGTATTGACACAGTAGCTGATTAATATTAAGCAGTGCACCACAGCTCGGCCAGTCTGCCATAACTTCCTCCCTACCTACTCAACGTCCACATCAATTCCTCACCTCTTCCTTGCCTTGACATATTCCTTCCTGTTTTTTTTTAACCTTTTTCATACGGGCCACCTCAAACGTAAATTAAGCACATCTTATTCAAATGAAATAATATATATATATATATTTGGGGAGCAGGCCTTCATTTATACAAGTTTCATTAAAAGTGATGCCTAATTGGAGTTTTACACTTTTTCTTATTAGTTTTTCTAGTCTTCTCATACTTGACTTCCATGGGTCTAGAACTAAAAACATAAGTTCACCAAAATGTTTAAGTTTCATAAAAATTAATAAGAATAAATTCATAAAACTAATAAGAAAAAGTGTAAAACTACAATTAGGCATTACTTTCAATAAAACATATATATATATATATATATATATATATATGTTGGTGTAAATGGGTAGCAAATCTTCCTTTATACAAAAATAATTGAAAACCAAAACGAATTCAGTGTTGATGATTTTTTTAAGAACGTGTTCTTTTATTCTAAACACTTTACGGTTTTTTTCTAAATCCTTAACGCACGTACCTCTTCTTCTTCCATTCTAATCTCCTCCTCATGATGAACTTGAGTTCGAAATATTGGTCCAGAAAGTGTTATCCTTCTTTATGGGTTGTTTTTTTTTCAGTTATCAAAATGTTCTAATATATAAAAAAAATCCTGTATTATATATTATGAAGATATCACACTGTATGTATTACGTAGATATTACTTGCATTATGTATATAATACAGTAAATTCACCTGACCAATCAACGCATTGCGTATATGTGATTTGCGTTTCAATAATTTGTGATTTTAAGCCATCGTCATCATTCCAGTATTACGCAAGATAATACATACACTATGTAGATACAGTATAACAGTCAGTACGAACAATCCAACAGTAATAAATACTACAAATAGATCAAGAGTAATGAAAAAAAAATAAATAAATTTTACGAAAACTATTTTATTCTGTCTTCATGAAACACATAAAGAAGACAAGTAAAATTGAAAGGCTGAGAGTAAAAAGATTGTATAAGTGAGTGAAAAGGAGAAAGAGGATTAGAGAGTGAAAGAGTGAGAGAAAGCGAGAGGGAGTGAGTATATGACAAAGGAAGACTTTGCTCCTTTAAGTGGATACAGAGACAACCCCACTCTTCATTCATAGGTAATTTATTTTATTTTACTTTTTTAAATTAACCTCCAGACTTATCCTATCAATTTACAGGATTTATATGAAATATATTTCAAAACGGAAAATATTATGCCTTTTTATACAATAACTACATTTCTTTTTTTTTTTGAAAATTGAATTTCAATTAATAAGAAGGTTAACTAAATTACATGCAGTTTAAATTCTAATCCAAGCATGTAAAAAAATTGAAATATTTATTTGTTTGTCTGCTTGTTATCAGTTGCTTGCAAGAACATATACTCATGTTTGAAACTATATGAATCAGACTACATGAAAATATATATTTTTTTTAGGTATCATATGTGAGCGCTGCGTAATGACGTCATACACAGAATTACTTAAAGTAATTTGCATTTTGATAATAATTACTATCACTTGAACAAGTGTACTCATAGTGTAAAGTTTCTTATGAACCAAGTAGATGTCGTTGATAACAAATTGATAAGCAATACGTGTGCGAGATATCTTCCATGACAGTTATAACTATAAAATATATAAACTATATATAATAGTTTATATATATATATATATATATACAATACTCTAGTTTTCTGATCTCACACTTCCATTCATTTGGTACTAAGTGTAATAAATCACCGAAGGATTTCCTTGTAAATTCCATGTAATATTTAGTTATCATACATTTACAAATTTAAATCTTACGTTTCAGTCATCACTGACCATCATCAGGGTGTACCTAATGTATTAATGAAGGTCTACTACCTAATTACACTAATTATATTATATATATATATATATATATATATATATATATATATATATATTTGGGGAGCAGGCCTTCATTTATACACGTTTTATTAAAAGTAATGCCCAATTTAACTTTTACACTTTTTCTTATCCGTTTTTCAAGTGTTCTCATACTTGACTTCCATGGTTCTGGAACTAAAAACATAAGTTCACCAAAATTTTTATTACTATACACCGACATGTTTCGGTCATCGTTGACCATTTTCAAGGTTAAAGAATATATAAAATTATTAATGATCGAAAAGTGAATAACAATTAAAATAAACTAAAATAAACATAACGAGTCCATAACACATATTCACAACTAGGGAGGTTATCAAAGGTAAAGGTATGTTGAGGTTTCACCAGGCTCTTGGTTACCTTCCATCCGTCATTTGTATCTGGGAAGGTAATCGATTAACTTCTATACCTCTCCCAGACTGGTTCGCCTTCTGACTGCCTTCATATAATTTTAGAATTCTTGAAAATCCTCCTCCTTGGCTGTTAATACTAGGTTGCTTTTCGAGGATCAAGATAGCTTCCAAAATTTGCAATCTGGTGTGGTCATGTTCTTGTTGTAATATTACAGTATTGTCTGTTAACAATTCCCTGGTTAATTGCACTCCATGTGTTAACCTAACGTGCTCTTTGGGTCCTCCGGATGCCAGATGCATGGTGAGCCTTCGTGAAAGCGTGGTTGTGGTGGAACCAACGTATTTCGAGCGTAGGGACTCGCAGTTCCCTAATTTGCAGTTAAACTCATATACAACATTAGTTCTCTGAAGGGTTGCTTTCTTTTGTGGGTTGTTCGTAATTACCATTCTTGAAGTGGCAGAGTTGGCATAGTAAATTCGTAATTCTAATCTGTCATCTGGCTTGAGGCATGATGTATTATTCTTAATAATTCCTTTTAGTATACGTTCATCCGTTTTATAAGCTTCCGAAAACTGGTTTTTATAATATACTAAATGTGTTGCGCCTTTGTTTTCGGGATTCTGTTGAATATCACTACCATGAAGTTTGTTCAGGCAACCTTTCAAGATGGAATCGAATTGTCGATTACTATATCCGTTGTTAATAAGGACTTCTTTGAGCCTATCTGCTTCTTGTTTGAATAATTCCCAACTAGATGACGTCTTATACGCTCTTCGAATGAGGGTTTTAATCATGCCGTCCTTATATCTGTCAGGGCATTCACTTTTAGCGTTTAAAAGTATTCCACTATTCGTAGACTTTACAAACACTGAAGTGACAAAAGTCTGGTTTTCTCCATTACTCTTTATTTTAACATCAAGAAAGTCTATGCTACTGTTGGTTTCCATCTCATATGTAAACTTCAAAACCGATTCAGCTTCAAAAGCAGATTTAATCTCATCTATATATTCCGGCTTATCCATCATCACAAAGCAGTCATCAACGTACCTACAATATATATGAGGCTTCCAGGTTGGATTTCTAGCGATAATCGAATTCTCTAGGTTGCACATATAATAATTTGCAAATGTGACCCCAAGTGGGGAACCCATGGCCACGCCATCCGTCTGGTAGTACATGCTCCCGTCTATGTGGCAGAATGTTAACTTTTATTTATTTTAACTTTCTTGATGTACGTTGATGAGGTACGTTGATGACTGCTTTGTGATGATGGATAAGCCGGAATATATAGATGAGATTAAATCTGCTTTTGAAGCTGAATCGGTTTTGAAGTTTACATATGAGATGGAAACCAACAGTAGCATAGACTTTCTTGATGTTAAAATAAAGAGTAATGGAGAAAACCAGACTTTTGTCACTTCAGTGTTTGTAAAGTCTACGAATAGTGGAATACTTTTAAACGCTAAAAGTGAATGCCCTGACAGATATAAGGACGGCATGATTAAAACCCTCATTCGAAGAGCGTATAAGACGTCATCTAGTTGGGAATTATTCAAACAAGAAGCAGATAGGCTCAAAGAAGTCCTTATTAACAACGGATATAGTAATCGACAATTCGATTCCATCTTGAAAGGTTGCCTGAACAAACTTCATGGTAGTGATATTCAACAGAATCCCGAAAACAAAGGCGCAACACATTTAGTATATTATAAAAACCAGTTTTCGGAAGCTTATAAAACGGATGAACGTATACTAAAAGGAATTATTAAGAATAATACATCATGCCTCAAGCCAGATGACAGATTAGAATTACGAATTTACTATGCCAACTCTGCCACTTCAAGAATGGTAATTACGAACAACCCACAAAAGAAAGCAACCCTTCAGAGAACTAATGTTGTATATGAGTTTAACTGCAAATTAGGGAACTGCGAGTCCCTACGCTCGAAATACGTTGGTTCCACCACAACCACGCTTTCACGAAGGCTCACCATGCATCTGGCATCCGGAGGACCCAAAGAGCACGTTAGGTTAACACATGGAGTGCAATTAACCAGGGAATTGTTAACAGACAATACTGTAATATTACAACAAGAACATGACCACACCAGATTGCAAATTTTGGAAGCTATCTTGATCCTCGAAAAGCAACCTAGTATTAACAGCCAAGGAGGAGGATTTTCAAGAATTCTAAAATTATATGAAGGCAGTCAGAAGGCGAACCAGTCTGGGAGAGGTATAGAAGTTAATCGATTACCTTCCCAGATACAAATGACGGATGGAAGGTAACCAAGAGCCTGGTGAAACCTCAACATACCTTTACCTTTGATAACCTCCCTAGTTGTGAATATGTGTTATGGACTCGTTATGTTTATTTTAGTTTATTTTAATTGTTATTCACTTTTCGATCATTAATAATTTTATATATTCTTTAACCTTGAAAATGGTCAACGATGACCGAAACATGTCGGTGTATAGTAATAAAAATTTTGGTGAACTTATGTTTTTAGTTCCAGAACCATGGAAGTCAAGTATGAGAACACTTGAAAAACGGATAAGAAAAAGTGTAAAAGTTAAATTGGGCATTACTTTTAATAAAACATATATATATATCTATATATATATAAAATAATAAATACTTTCCTTCTTCTCGGAATTTGGTCAGTCCTGACTGAAAAGTATTTATTAGTAATTGTGATCAAGAAAACAATACCATTTTATATAAAATATATAAGTATTACAATTCAACATAATGTTTAGTGTACATTACTTTTTTATATAGTTTACTCCCCTTATCAATTTATTAAGTAACGTCACTATTTAGAGGAATATTCATAAGATTGAAGAAAACATGAACGATACACATATTCAGATACATAAGATTTCACGACAAACACGTGAAATGAAGGTCAACGTCTAAACCACTGTAGGAAATCAAAAAAATGACTATGATGTTTGAATGAAAAGAGATGGTCTTTATAAAAGTCCAGCTGATGATATGTATCAGTCTAGCTATCAGTTGTACTCTGACGAAGACCGTTTGTTTTAGTTGAAAAGTCATAGCCATTTTTCTGATTTCTTACTGTGGTTTAGAGGTTCATACACATACATATACTTCATTAATGTTCATTTTACATACAATTTATAATTCGTAGCTTTTATTGTATTTATTGTGGTTAAAGTGGGAGGAGGTTGGTTTATATTTTAGTACTTTTAGTTGCAAAGACATAAAATAGTGTTTCCTTTTTATAGGTAGAAAGAAAAAGATAGACTGGGCTCAAAAGAGTTTGAGCATCATATTTAAAGCAGAAGGTAAGACAAAAATAAATCATTGAGATCTATCGTGAAATACATATAGCCATTGAGAAATTACATAACTACGAAACTATATTCCTTTTGAAATGGGGAGCCAGATTATGGTAGCTCAGTCGTTAATGTACTCGCCTCTGAACTGGAAAGTCGGGGTTGGATCCCTACCTGGCCCTCTATGTACTAACTAATATTCACGCAGGAGGTGAATAAATCTGAGCACGTCATCCCTCGAAGAGGACGGTAAACCGTCGTCAGGTAGTCGTTAAAGATCCCTATTCTAAATATACAACAGTTAGGAAAAATTTATGATTCCCAATGTTGAATCAACATATAATCAACAAATCAACAAAAATACAACAGTTTAAGTCGACATTTCGTCAATATTTGTAGACATCTTCAGGACTACATCAATATAGACTTTAAAATTTCTACAAATATAGACGAAACGTTGGCTTAAAGTGTTGGATTTATTAAATTCTCTATTGATGTAGCCTTGAAAATGTTTACAAATATAGACAAAACATCGGCTTAAAGGTGTTGTATTTTTGAAGCTAGACCAAACCTCGATAAAAAAAAAGAAAAATAGTGTATTAATATATATGAAACTGTAGCTTAAAGGTGTTTTACTGTGTGATGTTGAGCTAGTGTTGCTGTAATGTAGCCACCCATTACTAAAGTGGGTGTCTAATAATAAATAAGACACAATCGTTTTCACTAAAACATGAAAGCCTTATAAGTGTGAGCGATGGAAAACAGAACAACAATCCTTTGAAATAACACTTATCGCAATAACACTTTAACATTTGTTGACCATATTTTTGTTAAGAGCAGTTCTTCGATGCTTGCTAAACCTTTCTTTCCAGAAACAAACGTAGATAAGTCGGACAGACACGTACATGTTCAAGTTGATGCTTGGTTTCTCCAGTACTTACTAATACCATGAAATAATAATCGTTTGGCTAGTGATACTAATATCGCACAAATATTAAGATGAATATTTCATTTTTTTTTTTTTATAAATATTGGAAAAGAGAGAAGTTTCTGCCTTAACATCATGTATGAGGAATTACTAATTTGAAAGTTTGCAAGCTGTTTTTTTTCAAATAATAATTAGATGTGGATTTTTCTATTTTTCTTTCAAGGTCCACTTTGAATGTGGTTAAATCTACCAACATCCATCCACCAAAATATACACCCTTAAGCCATCAAAACAACCTATAAAATCTATTTTGGGAACTTTAAAATTTGTAAATTTTAAATAGCGTTAAACAATGGAAATAAAATTATTTCTTCATTGCAATAGGTTAAAATATTACTAGTTAGTAACTTTTTATAGTAAGTTGATAAATACAGACACCAATTAGATTACAAAGCAGTTTAATAATGAAAGCTCTCATCCTGAAACATCTAGTTTACCTCTTCAATTACACCTAGTTATTTTATTAAAAACAATATAATTAATATTTACTCCTAACTTATTACTTTCTATAAGTAAATGTTTGTCTACTTTTTAAGAGATTGTCTATATTCGTTTTTTATGTTTTCTTTAAGTTAACAACTAAGTAAATTTTAACCAAGACTAATTTTTTAAATTTTAGCAATTATTTTTACAAATATTTGCTGCAATAAAAACCAAGTAAATAAAAAACATTTTTCCTTTATATTGGTGAAAGGGAAATTTATTTTTATGGTTTAATGAGAAAACAGAAAGAATGTTATTTTTGATTTTAGAAAATAATCAATTAGACTGTAAATAAAATCAGGGACACACTTTTTAAAAATAACTTTTATATTTATATTTCAAATCAATCTTTTAGTAAAATATAAACGATACTTTTAATTTAGTTTAATGAATCCTTACCAAAGCTAACAGAATTTTAATAATGGGTTTTCCTTCTTGATTACAGTTCTAAAAGGCATCTATGGAAAATGTTTCACTTTTACCGAAAAAGGGCAATTGTTGTGTCTCAATTATTTCTTGGAGCCTTCTAAAAGGGATCCAATTAGGAAGTTCTTGAAAACGGCTGAATCTTCTTATGCTTTCTCTTTTAGTTTCCCAAATCAATAGGTGTTATTATGTTCTTCCAATAAATCCACGCTGAACCAATATTCAACTTCAAAGTCGTATATATATATATATATATATATTGGTATAATTTGGGAGCAGAATTTCTTTTAAACATATATCATTAAATAACTTGGCAAACTTATGTTTAGGTTTATAATGTAGATTGTAAATTAAAAAAAGTGTATTTTATTAGTTATATTTGAATGAAGCGAAATGACTATTAATGTAAATATGAATTTTATTATGAATTGTAAAAAATATTGTAAAAATATTTTCTTGATAATGGTCATTGTAGACCGAAACGTCGGCCCTGTGTAAATATCGAAAATAGAAATATAACCAAATCATTCGGTGAGTTGATTTATATGGTACCGGAGAGATGGAGGAATAATATAAGAAAACTCGAGAAGGTATGTAAGAAACATACTAGACTTAAAGTTGGCAAGTTATTTAATGATATATATATATATAATAAATTATTTGGAGAATTAGTGTATTTAGTACCAGAAAGATTTGAAACAAAGGTGAGAAAACTTAAAAGATGGACAATGAAATTTATTCATGCCACAATACAAAGATCGTTCAACGAAACATGTATAAAAGAAGGATTGCTCCCCAAATTTACAAATATATATATATAGGTGTGTTCTCTAATCGGGGTTCGGTTGCCTTTGAGGCAACGAGAGTTTGATTTTTTATCCTGGAAAATTGACCGAACCCCGATTAGAGAACACACCTATTCTATGAAACGGTCGATATATTATTGAATCTGTTATATATAAATATATATATATATATATATATATATATATATATATATAAATATATACTCAAAATAAACTGTGACACATAGACAGGAACATAACAAAGACTCACTTTTCAATATTTCGACAATAATGGCTGAGTTAACTGTCGCCCCTCCGTCAATTCACTTCTTCTCCTGAGGACTACCGCCATTACGGTCGAAATATTGAAAAGTGAGTCTTTGTTATGTTTCTGTCTATGTGTCACAGTTTATTTGAGTGTAACCTGTCCTGCCGGACCGTTTCCGTTTATCATGGTATATATATATATATATTATTGATTAAACCACAATAAGGAAATGGGAAAACAAGACTAAGATCTTTCAACCGTAACAAACGGTCTTCGTCAGTGTCAAAAACCCTACTGATTGACTCTGATGAAAACCGCTTGTTACTGACGGAACTCAATTGGGTTTTTGACTCTGACGAAGATCTTTGTCTTGTTTTCTCATTTTCTTATTGTGGTTTGATCATTGATTGTTGTTTCACGTGTTTATGTGGAATCTTTATATATATATATATATATATATATATATTATATACATAAAGGTTTACTTTGAAAGAGCCTTTTTTTACAAAAGTAGTCCTATATTATGGGGGGGTGGTCGTTTATTTTTTTTCGTAAACGTTTCTAAAATGTCGTTTTTGAGCATTACTGCTAGTAATAAAGTTTGAACCGTTTATCCCAAACCTGCAGTCGTTCAATAATGCCTGGATGCCTTTTCCAGTAATAGTCGCCTTCTTATTGCCCTGATATAGCCAAATGTTTCCGCACTGCCAGCTTCGCTCTATCATTCTGTTCGACACTAACTTTTACATTGAATAGAGGGTATTTTTATTTAATGAGGCATGATATTGTTGATATACCTAAAGGATTGTCCACAATCGTCAAATTGTGAGCTTTCAAAATAGAAAATGAAACGGAAATCTTTTATGTAAAATATTATCAATGCAATGCAAAAAATATTCACATAAAAATTATTTCACTGTAACTTCCATCGTTGATAAATAAAATACATTAGAACTGGTAACAATTTGCTACTCTTATTTCATCCAGTTTTTTGTTCGCTTCTTTGTTAAATTGCATGCACAGACACCTTACCAATATTAACTTCTTCATTAATAATACCTGGTTCATATATAATGTATGAATGAAGCTATTATTAAATACAATTTTGAGAAAGGCTAAACAATATTTTTAAAGAAAAGGAATGGTCACTATAATATACACCAATAAAGTAACAAAATGCGTTGAGGAGAAAAATAGAATGGTCCTTAAGGAATTCTGTATCCTAAAGGAAAAGATTTACTTTAAGGATGTCTTCTTACTATCTGGAAATTTAAACATTTGAATCAGGGATCGTAGAAAAAGAACGCCTTGTATAAAACTAAATGGAAATTGAAATGTCTCTCATTCCAATGTAATTTACACGGAGAATATAACTAAATGACTATAGATACAAATAAATGAAACGGTCCAGCGAACTTTTAAATAAAGACGAATTAAAATGAAGGTAGCACGCAGATAGAGAAAGAAATAACTTACTTCTATATTTTGATGACAGTCAACAATAGTCGATATAAAGAAGTGAGTTATTCCTTTGTCTATCTGTGTGCTACTTATGTTTTAATTTGTTTATATATATATATTGGTGTAAATCTTCTTGTATACAAATATCGTTATTCGTTCGTTATTCCAACAAACAAGAACAATGAGCCTATAATTAATATAATAAGAACGAAAACTGAAACCTGTACTTTAATTGACCAATAAGGCAAGTTTATTGGACCAATCAAAAATCACATCCACTAAGGAAGTTAAATGAGTGTGAAAACTATCACGACATTTTCAATTCGTCTAATGTTGACGACACAGAAACCATAGACAAAAAAATAATATAATATTTGCTAAAATGTTTTTATTTTGAAAGGGGTAACATGGGATCAGAAGAGTTCTGGATTTATGAGAAAGCTCTCCACAAAATTGTCTAGAATTTGGTGATCTAGACATTTTCACTATCTCAAAAAATGAAATAATGTTTCAAAATCGGTTGATTTTGAAAAATGAAGAGTTTGCAAATGTTCAAAATATTACTGAATAGTTTGTAACTTGGTGGGAGAGAAATCAATTATCTAAAGGCTTCAATACAACTGAATAAAACTCGGTGATAAAATCACTTTGTTATGTCAGTTTGGAATCTCTAGGGGTTGTGGTGCGGCAGTCAACAGATGGACCCTTTCTGAACAGTTAGCTTAATGTATTTTCATGCCATGAATGCATTGTATTCGAATCAACGTCCATTTAGAGGCACATGTGAAATTTATCACCATCAGGCGGATTTCAGTATTCAGGTATGCTTGTAAATACTGCAAATATGGGGATTTTTTGCAATAAATAAACCAATTGTCTATACAGAAAACTAAGTCGTATTCACTTAACATATGCACATTAGTAAGTTGTGTGGCTGAAAGTTAGTTCTAATATACTTCACCAATAGTTATATAATGCTTTAGTAACTAATTCTACTTATTAACAAGGCATTGGGGCCTTATTAATGAACAAAGTAATGATAGGTTAGGTTAGGTTGCAGTGGCAGTCCCACAAGGGAATACACGTAGGCCGAGCATTAGCCCTTTGTGATACCACACAATGAAGATTGATTCTACAGTGGGAGTCCTAAATTTTGCCTAACTCAAGTGTATTTAGAGTAGGGATCTTTAACGAGTACCTGACATCGTACAGGCTCGGGACCGACAGTTTAACGTCCTTCTCCGAGGGACGACGCGCTCAGATTTATTCACCTCCCGCGTGAATAAATCGAGGGCCAGGTGAGGATCGAACCCTGGTCCTATCAGATCAGAGGCGAGCACGTAAGCACTGAGCTAGCCTGACCCCCAACAAAGTAATGATAGTAATAATAATATTATTTCTAATATTTGACTAGGGATTTCAATTCTCAGGCCACATAACTGCAGCAAACCCTCTTATTGCCTATACACCTATCTGCTTCGTTCACATGTGCTGCTGGAGAACGAGATACAGGCACTACCAGAAGACTGAAGAGTTCGGTTAGCTCATCTTTCTATGAGAGGGAGGTTTTAGTTCATCTCCACTAAAACCAAGAAAGCAGGCAACATCGTAAATATTTTTGTGCATGAATCTGTCATATAATGGCGCTTCTTTCCGAGTCATTGAGGGCTCGCTGAAGGCCTTCGTTTACCCGTGATTTACTTCGTATTTTTGAGTCTGGATCTATCTTGTAGTGGTAGCGTCGGACTCGTGGTGGTTTGGTTCTTCACCCAGAAGGAATAGGCTCTATTAGTAATAGTATATTCTCGGGAGTTTGTCTGCATAGTTGTATGCTTGCTACGGTTGAAAGACATTAATATTTTTCATCATTAAATATATGCATATTGTTAAGGTTAAATGCATACATGCGTTTGAGTAGGTTTGTTGCGATCAAACATGGACAACGTCCGAAAGCGCTCCAACTCCATGATCATCTTACGAGGTATGACGGTTTTACCTATTTCTACTATTTTTCATCATTTCTCTTTTTGGTTTGAACGTTGAGTTACCTATAAATATCAAAACTAATCAATTGTCATTCCTTTAAGCATTGTTTTGAAAATTTTGTTTTATTCATAGAACTACTTATGTGATATGATAAGCTTATCTCTGTGAAAGTTGGTATCCCAATCTTGAAGAATAACTACAACAAAAAGTGTTGATAATTTATAAAGGCCTGCATATTCGCAAAAAAAAGAAAGAATGAAATAAAAACTCTTATACATGAATGCAATATACTGGAAATAAACATGTGGTGATTGGGAAGGTAAAGCATTATAATAGACGCAGGGGGTGAGATAGGGTCGTCAGGACTATCAGAGGCACCCTTATCAGCTCCCCTGGGCACACGCTTTTGCCCAATAAAACACCATCATTCCGCACCACCATTACTCCAACCCATCGTAAATCAACATCTGGACACCTAACGTCACACGCCCCACACCACCCCTTCAACATTTCCTCTTTCACGAAAAAAGTCAATCAATCGCGCTGATGATAAAAAATGGTCTACTTCCCATTATTCATTTATGTTCCTAGGAAGTAAAAAAAATCTATTCCGCTTTAAATCTGTCCAAACTTCTACCACCAATGTTTACTTTCAAATAATTAGTTTGTTTTTTTTTTCAATTTTTAAATTAATAATTTTTAATTGTAAGGAATTATCATAAATGAAAATTTGAATGCTGAATGTTTTATATTTCAGGATAATTCATCTACAGCAGTGTTTCCCAAACTTTTTCGAGTGACCGCTTCCTTGGGTCCATAAACCTATAACTCAACACACTTGAATAATAATCAGATTCCTAGACTAAATAACCAAATGAGTTACATTTTAATAATTAAATTAAAATAATTACTAATCGAATATTTATTTAAAATCCAATAGATGTATTGTTTCAAAGCATATTTATGCAAAAGAATTAATACACAATAAAAGAAACTTAGGTGAAAATATACTTTTAACATAAAAATGAATTATCAAAACAAACAATTTTAAGAAACTGTTTCCTTGAAGTTTACATGTCGTGTTTTCACTTAAATTTAGAAATTATATTGCATGAACAATTTCAATTTATGGAAATAGAATCCCCGCTCTTTTTTGCATTACCGCCCCCCCGATATCAAATCACCGCCTCCAGGGGGGCGGTACCGCCCACTTTGGGAAACACTGATCTACAGTAATAAACTTGTAACCTGTGCCTGATTATTCTTTTTCTTTTATTAAACTCCTCCCATGAATGTAGAGAGTTCCACATAAATATTCATGTTCTGAAATTACTCGACTAAGAATACTTCCAAGATATTATCATTCATGTGTTATGCATGTGCGTCGCATAACATCATGTGTACTCCATTGCAACTGACTTTTGTAATCACTATTTTCCATGTGCTATAGTTACAGAGTTATAGGGCACTTCTAACAGTTTTTGTTTTGCTTTTTATTGTAAAAACCGATTTCCTAGCTGTTGATAATGTCAGTCGTTTACATGATTTTTGTTTGGTCATTGATTCTACATTGGAAGTACTAAATTTTGCCTCACTCAAGTGCATGTTGAGTAGGAATCTTTAACGAGTACCTGACATCGTATGGGCTCGGGACCGACGGCTCCGAGGGTAACTGTCAGAAATCCTGCTTAGCATTGCCCTCAGGCACCTCCATGCTTTCAATGGAGGTGGCTAGAGGGTAACTTGTCAACAAGGCTTGACTAAGCGGTTATGTCACAAAATGCCGAGGAACGCGAAGATCAAAACAGGCTCCGAGGGACGACGTACTCAGATTTATTCACCTCCAGGGGATCGAACCCCTGACTACCAGCCCAGAGGCGAGTACGATAACCACTGAGCTAATATGGCCCTACTTTTTCTTAAGAAGCCTCCTATTTCAGAGGACAGGTCCTTCCTTTCAAGTCAACCTCTTTCAAGACCCTTTGAGGTATAGGAAACTTCCGTCAGTTATTTTGAAACCTTCTATTTCAGAATACTGAGGTGATTTACACTGGAAAACACCCCACCTCCATCACGGATAGTGTACATATAGAAACTCTTGATTTCTTGTATTAGCTTAGTCGTAGACTGCTTCTGACCCTTGTACTTAATTCACATCAACATATCTAACTCTATATGTTAGATATGTGAAAGAAGAAGAAACACTGTTGAATGCACATTCATCAAAAAAAAAACTATTCCAAGAGTATGGTCAACACCAGCCCTGCCCTTTTTAAACTGGATGAATTTGTCATTGAAGGAATTGTTAAACTGATTAGACTATTTCAAATTTAATAGGAAAAATGTAGTCAGTATTGCCAATCTTCATTAACCTTCAAACCAAGATTCATAACCCGCCCCCCAACTTGTATTGACTTGCTCTCTGACGACGTGTTAGACGAAAGGCCTCAGAGCGATTACCTTCTTATCTTTTGCGGTTGACTTGAATATCTAACTCCATGTGTAAGTACGAATAATGAAACAAAGAATCGTTGATATACCTTGAATAACAAATTCATATATAAGAGTTGTTTCCATATGACATTTTTGTTACCTCGTTATATTTAACATTCGTTGCTTTCTGATGATATAAATATAAATATCTTCACAGCATTAATTCTTTTTATGCAGTCCTTGTGGTTTGTCCTTGATTACTTTCCTCATCTGCTCTTATCATTTTATATATACATCCACATATTTTTTTTTCTAACATTATTCTGAAATTATCTTCTATTTCACTTTAGTTAAAATTAAAAAAAAATACATTTAGTTTTTCATTCTCATTTTCTACTACTATCTTGAATTGTTTAATTTGTGATTTATTCCTTCTTCTTTCTTTTGTTTTATTTCATTTTTTATTATGACTCTTGAGTCTATTAGTTAATTTTAAAACAAGTCATGATTCTAATTTTGTCAACACTGAGAATTACTTCATATGATCTGCAAACGTCTTCAGCTTTTCACGTCTTCGCCCTTAAGAGCCGACGTCAAACTGAAATGAGATCTAGTATAGCGGGTGTATGTTTATTATTATTGTTTCTCATTAATATATTTACTTTTGGTCTCAATTTCAAGGTGTATATATACTTTGCAGATATATATCTGGAAGTATACATAATACATACATGATTCTACGCATCGCATCCTCTGTCAGTACTTTTGAAAGCTATCAATATTTTCCTTATATTTAATGGTAAATCCTCCTATATATGTATGCACACAAGTAAACTAATAATCGATGTAACAACTGCTTTATGACCACTTGAAATCAGTTGTTACATCGATTTCAGAGGACAGGCCCTTTCAAGTCAACCTCTTTCAAGATCCTTTGAGTTATAGAAAACTTCCGTGAGTTATTTTGAAACTGATTTAGATAATAATACTATCTCTAACAGGTCATCAGACTGACAGACGCAGCACTCGACAAAGACCGTTAATGCTGGTAAACTGTTAGAATTATTTTTTAATTCACTTGAATATAAACGTCGAGGTATATACAAGTTTTACTACTCGACATACTATTCGACAAGGGCCGTTAGTAGTGATAAAATGAGAGTAATATTTTATAATTACATACTGGAATATAAAGTCATGATAAATGTTTTAGTTCCTGACATGTTACTCGACAAAGTCAGCCGGTAAAATGTTAGCACTTCTAATGATTTCATACTTTGGTATATATATTTCATACTTTAGTATATATATTGAAGTATATACACATTTTAGTGCCTAATTTTATAACTCCCCAACATTTTTTGACTTATATTCACAAAAAAAAAAAACTTTTTTGATTGAAATCTGTAACAAATTTTTGTACTATATTTTTCTGCGTTTATCTTTTACAAATTAGTATACATTAGAATAATGTAATACATTATTTTAAATGTGCGTGTTATTCATTAAGCTGTAATGCTTTTCTGATAAAATAAATGTTTTAGAATTTTTAATATAGCTAATATTAGATAGTTTTTTCAATGAAATAGAAATAAATGATGTTTTACTTAGATAATAAGTATAAATTATGCAGTCTAAGAAGGATGGGTTTTATTTTAAAGAGGTTGAAATGATATTAGTATGATTGGGACTAGCACGTCAAGAGATATTGCTAACTAATTGGATGGGAAAGTGACTAGGAGATTGATTTCTTGTTCCACTAATGGGGGTAGATGTAGACTGACACAAGTTGGTTAGCTCATTTTCGAAATGGCTTCAAACAGCTTCAAGTCAGAGTATTGAATGAAACAACGTATCATTCAAAGGAGGGGTAGGGGGGGTGGGGGGGTGGAAATGAGGAAAGGGGATGATAATAGGGATAGGAGGGTTCAATATGGTGGATTAGTGGCAGATGTACATCACCTTTAACTTCTAAATCTATTCACCAGGCAATCCTTCCATGTCGATCAATCTTATGCCTTTACACAGAAATATTGTTCCTTCAAAACCTGTCGATGCTTTCTTCAAGTGCACTTTGACAATCACTTTGAAGTGGACTTCATCCTCTTGACTCCTTTTATAGAAAAGAAAATTCTTCCTCGATAGTTTAATAAAAAAAAAAACCTAGCGTTTAAAGGATTTTTTCGTTTGATCAGTGATTCTACAGATTCTACATTGGGTGTCTCTAAATTTTTCCTAGGTTAGGTTAGATTTCAGTGGCAGTCCCACAAGGGAACACACTTAGGCCGAGCATTGGCCCTTTGTGATGCCACACAATGAAGATTGATTCTACAGTGGGAGTCCTAAATTTTGCCTAACTCAAATGTGTTTAGAGTAGGGATCTTTAACGAGTACCTGACATCGTACAGGCTCGGGACCGACAGTTTTAACGTCCTTCTCCGAGGGACGACGTGCTCAGATTTATTCACCTCCCGCGTGAATAAATCGAGGGCCAGGTGGGGATCGAACCCCGGTCCTATCAGTTCAGAGGCGAGCACGTAACCACTGTACTAGCCTGACCCCTTAAATTTTGCCTAACGCAAGTGCAGTTCGAGTAGGGATCTTTAAAGAGTACCTGACATCGTATAGGCTCGGGAACGAACTCTCTGATGGATGACGTACTCATATTTATTCACCTCCCGCGTGAATAAATCGTGGGCCAGGTGGGAATCGAGCCAAAGACCATCCAGTTCAGAGGCGAGTACGTTAACCGCTCAGCTAGCCTGGCCCTTCCTCGATAGTAATACTTCGAACAATTTCACACAGTACTGTTACAAAGATCTGAAGGGATTTACTAACTAGTTGAACAATAGCAGTTCTACAGAGACAATATCGCCGTTTTATTAATTAGTCTAGTCCTGCTTAAATGTTGTATGTGCAATAGTATTAATAAATACTACTAATGGGATGATGACAAAATTTTTAACAATTCCTATACGAGTCACAATTCTGATATCTGCAATGTATTATGCTTATTTCAGACCCTGAAGCAGGTTTAAAAAACAAATGCTTTATAGAAAGAGTATATTTATTAATCATCAATTGAGAATGTGCGCCAATCATTATTATTATTATAAGATTTTAATTATATTATAATTAAATATAGTTAGTTAATGAGTTAGTTCCACCCACTGGGGTTAGTAATATTACAATTAGTAGTAATACTGTCCGTCATACCTCCTAAAGTCTCAGAAAAGCTCGACCGGTTTCGGGTCCGTCCGGATCCCATCTTCAAGAGCAACTAACTGACTGCATTGTACTGAGTACAGTATGTCGTACAGTCAATACTGACTGTACAATACAATTAGTTAGTTGCACTTGAAGATGGGATCCGGACGGACTCGAAACCGGTCGAGCTTTTCTGAGACTTTACGAGGTATGACGGACAGTATTACTACTAATTTTAATATATTATAATTATTATTATAAGAAAATTATTTAAAAAAAACATCTTATGACATAAAATAAAAAAATGTGTTAATTGTGATAAACATTTTTAAATATAAAATATGTATATGCGTGAACGTTAAAATTTCAAAGTTGACAACCTAAAAATTAATATAAACAAACAATCCAGTAGGCAGCAGTCATTCTATGTAAGACGGAAATCCATTTTAAACAAGTGTCAATTAAATCCTATCTCTAGTTATTCTGTCCCAAACTATTTAGCTTTTTATTATTACCTGGAATCGAAAATAAAGCTTCAAACATACAAATTCCTAAGAAACATTTTAAGAATCTGAGGTTAGATTAAAATTCTCCGATTTTGATTTCAGTTCCAATATCTGAATAAGTTCCGATATTTCTGATTCAAGTTCCCCAGTACTAGACTCACTCTAGTTATTCCAAATAAGAGTATTTCTTCAACTATTATGAGTTTATTTGGTTCAGTGGGTTTTACAGCAAGTCATTCTCAAAAGGAATGCTCTTCCAAGAAGTTTTGATTGCAAGGGAATTTTTCATTTTTCATAAGTAAGCAGACCAGAGATATAATTTTCAATCAAGTCGAGTCTCACTTTACCTTCTATATCATATAACAACAAGAAGAGTTTGTTCAAAACTTATTCAAATAGGAAGAATATAAAATTTATAATTAAAACCCAGCAATCCAATTTATAACGATTCTATGCTTCTTCTATAACGATTATTATAACACACACACACACACACACACACACATATATAATATATATATAAAAAGATTTCACATAAACACGTGAAACAACAATCAATGATCAAACCACAATAAGAAATGGGAAAACAAGACTAAGATCTTTCAACCGTAACAAGCGGTCTTCGTCAGAGTCAAACCCAACAGTTGGGTTTTTGACTCTGACGAAGACCGCTTGTTACGGTTGAAAGATCTTAGTCTTGTTTTCCCATTTCTTATTGTGGTTTGATCATATATATATATATATATATAAACTAGAATTTAAAAAAGAACACATAGAAAGGAAACCACTGAACTTACTACTATATTTCGATGTCCTCGTCTTCAGGAAAAGAAGTTAATCGCTCCAAAGGCTGATAACGAGATATATATATATATATATATATATATATATGATGTAACTTTCTTGTAAAATACAATAGCACTGCTCCCAAGTTGTATGGGATCATGATGAATATATATATATATATATATAATTATAACGATTCTATATGAACACGCTTTTTCTCGTAATTTTAAGGTATTAAATTTTTAATAATTTTCAAATTCATATTAATGTTTTAATTAATATTTGTTTTAATAATAATTACGTAAACAAACTTGATGGATTTGTATTGTACAAACAATGTACAAACTTCAGGGTCGTAATTCAAGTGCTTTAAGATGTCCTATGTGTAGAATATATTTTATACTCAGTTGTTCGCTTTAAAAATCCTGTTACTTAAACAAAGATCATTTTTATCCATTTTACTCCAATTATTTGTTTGCTTATATCATTGACCCAAAATAATAAGATTGAAATTTAATCAATAATAATTATAATAATAACATTTTTTGACACAATTTATACTTTAAGTTACCATCAATATTAAATATACAGTGAAATGAACAGAATCTATAACTTAAAAAAAAACTCATATTATTACAAGAAAAAATATGAACATTTCGAAAGAAAATTTAAAATGTTTGACTTGTGATTTATATAGAAAGCTTGTTTTTATGATAGAGGTCACACCGCTATACGGATCGTAATGAAATTGTACCCAATAATAAAACTTTTTGAGGAAACGAACTGAATACTTTTTTGTTTAAATTACATGGACAGAATGGGGAGTTATGGTTGATTTTATATTTTAAGAAATTAGTTTTTACTCGATATGATTAATCAAAGAACAATAATTTGTATCTAGAAAATGAACTGTAAATTAGTAAGCAACAAAAAGAAAATAGATTTCTACTATTGCAAAGGTATAGTTCGCACATATACATATTTTATGATTAAACCACAATAAGAATGGGAAAACAAGACTAAGATCTTTCAACCGTAACAAGCGGTCTTCGTCAGAGTCAAAAACCCAACTGAGTTAGGCTTTGACTCTGACGAAGACCGCTTGTTACGGTTGAAAGATCTTAGTCTTGTTTTCCCATTCTTATTGTGGTTTAATCATTGATTGTTGTTTCACGTGTTTATGTGAAATCTTTTTATACATATTTTATATTTAAAAAATTTTGCCATAATGAACACGTTTTTTATTTTACGACATAACATTTTACTATTGTACTGTGACTATTGTACTAGCACTAATACTTTATTTACGGAGAACTAGGAATTATCCACACCATCCAGTCTAATATAACGTCTTTTATCGGCTTAATAAAAACAACTTGAAAGTTTTTATAAATAGTTAATATTATATAAAAGCAGAATAATGTTCGTCAGACCAAAAAAGCTAACGATAATAAACCATAAGCTAAATGATGTTTTCTAGCATGTGATGGATGGTTGTTTAACCAAAGTTTTATAATCAATCTGCATCCACTCTTCAAAAACTCTAATGCCATGTAAATGAGTCTGGTTTTTGTGGGAATTTCAAAAACTACGTCTCAACACAAAAAAAAAAAAAAAGTTTAATATGAAAACCAACAATGCGTTTTGAACAGTTGGTGTTCTTCTTTAGGTTTACACCTAAAAAAAATTATACATATCGGAAAGGTTTAAAAACATTAGAGTAAATTGTTTGAAGTTGAATGCAATATATTAATGTTGAATTGGAATGCAGAGGGTTTTTAACAAGGGAATTAGTATGAAAAATTACTTAATTAATCCTGAACTTTAATAAATTATGCCAACATGCTGAAACATGAACCAATTTATAAGTAAGAAAGAATTTTTCTTTTTTAAATGTAAGCCTGAAGAAGAACACTAAGTGTTTGAAACGCGTTGTTAGTTTTTACATTGAACTTTTTTTGTGTTTAGACGTACTTTTTGATATTCCCTGATACGAGTAAATACCACACTTTAACAGATTGCGCAACAAGTCTGCCTTTTTATTTATTTATTTGTTTTTGGGTAATATTAAAGCATGAAAGGGTTAATTTTTTCATTATTTATGACAAAAGGACAAATAATTTTAAGGCACTTATTTAGTGATTCGATGAGGGGCCAGGCTAGCTCAGTGGTTAACGTACTCGCCTCTGAACTGATAGGACCGGGGTTCAATCCTCACCAGGCCCTATTTATTCATGCGGGAGGTGAATAAATCTGAGCACGTCGTCCCTCGGAGAAGGACATTAAACCGTCGGTCCCGAGCCTGTACGATATCAGGTACTCGTTAAAGATCCCTACTCCAAATACACTTGAGTTAGGTATTTAGGTACTGTAGAATCAATCTTCATTGTGTGGTATCACAAAGGGCTAATGCTCGACCTACGTGTATTCCCTTGTGGGACTACCATGCAACCTAACCTAACCTAGTGATTCGATATACTTATTATGTTTACTAGATATTATCTTGTTACAAACATTTCATTAGGTTAAAATATGGAAGTGAGTTTTATACTAATTGTTCAGATTGTAACTTAGCATACCTGCCCTCAATGTTACCTGGCTAGTCTCGGACCCTTCGCCTATTCATTCCCTTTCCAACCAACGAGCAGTCAACACCTCAAGCATTCTATTCTCTACCCCCAAGCAAGGAAGCCATCTAGCATTCACTTCCCAACCTCCAAGCGCACACTCTCTCCACCATCAGTCAAGCATGTTTGTCATCACAGGCCAACTCTCCAACCAAGCAACAACTACCCTTTAAGCAACCCCTGTTGTGATACCAGCCACAACACTGATAATTACATTCATTATGTACTAACAGCAGTGATATGAGAGGTTAGGGTAAGTATCTCAACAACAGACAAACCTAAACACCAAAAGGGCAAATCTACTGAAAGATTACCAACAATTTTGTAAATCAAAATGGAAAACTATTTAACTGTTATAGGACTATTATGGATCCTTTCATGGGTATTGAACGAGCATATAGCATGCATTAGAATGAAGTGAAAAGAACTAATATAACTACAGTTTAATAGAAGAACCATAGAATGAATTACAACAACCTTTCACAAGAATAGTTAGTGCTCTCATTCGGGAAGTTTTACTTTCCGGAGAGGAGAGGCCTGTTAAGCATTATCACTAGTCACAAAACAATTTTATCAAGAATTTGTCAAATTATAGTACAGTTTGAACTTTAAAAATATATTATTTTAAAAGTGTATGATATAATTTAAAAGTATAATCATATACTTTAAAAATATATGAAAGACATTTCATGGATATATTACATTGGTTTATACTATTATTATTATTATTACTATTCTAGTACATTAACTTTACACGAAAAAAAAGTTTATTAGACAAAAAAATTGTAGTACTATAATGTAAAATTAAGAATGTTGGCACAAAATGTGCAATTAATGCAGATATGAGAAAGGTTTATATTATTATTATTTTAGTACTTAAACTTAACACGAAAAAATGTTTATTACAAAAAAATTTTTATTATAATGATGTAAAATTAAGAATTATGGTACAAAATTTGTAATTAATGCAGGTAATACAATGAGGAATGTGCTGCAATAAAATTTAAAAATAAAACAAGTAACCAACCACAAATAAAATTGTATTAGGACATTGAATTAGAAGAAGCCCTAAAAAAAGAAAATTATTAAATCATTATTGTGTATGACTGAACTATTCTGGTTTCATGAAAAACATGCGTGACAAAGATGTGAAATAATAATATATTTTATATAATAAAAGAAATAAGTTCATTCCTGAATTGTATGCTGAATACTAGAACTGGATGTTTTACACGTTTACTCACACACTCACTCACAAACAAACAAACTAACTAACCAACACAAACAAACAAACAAACAAACACACATCACGGACCTGGCAACATCTCCTCTACCACTGTCCTATCATTGACCACCACAGAGGACCCCTGATCCAGGATATCGTGACTACTGTTGACTCTTGGCCATCAGCCAGATTAGAACTTCTCTCAGCAAAACATTTTTAATCATTTATGAATTGATTTAGATATTTCTTAAACCTTAGTAAGTATTTCTGTCTGTTATTAGAATCAAGTCAATATGTTAATATTTAAGTGAATTTATAGTATATATATATATATATATACTCGTATATTATTGGTGTTTGTATCGGTCGGTGGACGCATTCACGTCTCCGCTCCTTCGTTCCTTCTCCTTTTTCTTTTTCTCCTCTCCTAAAGACAGCAAGACAGCCAAAATGATCGAGAATCGTGAAAAGTTAGTCCTCTTTTTTGTAATTTCTGTATTCTTTAGTTGTAATTTTAATTATATACATATGTTTCCTTCTTATTATGTAGCAATGATCTGTTTACTAAAAGTTATAATGAAATTAAAGTTATAATGAAATTTTTGTATAATCTAAAAAATTTTTATAGTTTATGTAATAGAATATTATAGCATGTTATACCCAGTTATACCAGCAGGGGTACTGCTCGGTAGAAAAAACACACATGTTATATTTTATTTAAGTTATTAAATTGATTAAGTTATTTTCACGCTGATTAAGTTAATCAATAATAATTCTCGATTGACGTTTATGACAAGATGAATATCTCGTATAATGTTTTCGTTAGTATCGGGCTCAGTTTTCATGGTAAAGTGTTGAATTCTTTATGAATACTGTTCTATAGTTAGTTTTATGGGTGAGCCTCTCTCTCAGGCCATTTCCAAGAGCCAAACTTATCCCCATTATCAAATAGAGTCGGCCCTTATGCATTGCTTATTTATTGGAGAAGTTATCCCTAAAGGGCGTCATAAATGAATTTCAGAGGGGGCGGGGGGTTTTGGGGGAAGCTGTTATCGTGAAAGTCTCGTAAAGTTTTCCACGAGGGTCAAGGCAACACTTTTATGCCTTTAAGTTGGTTGGGCAGTGGAAAGTCCTTCCCACTTGCTGCTCGCGCTGATAGGCCCTCAGCCTCAGGCAATCAGTTAGGGCCTCTGTGAATCTTTATTGACCCCTCCTTTCACTCTGTCAACCTTCAAGCAAATCACTTAGTCCTTCCTTCACTTTCTTTTCACTCAGCCATTTACTTTGTATTCAAGCTCACCCAACTCCATTCCAAAAGCCAAACAAGTATTCATAAAACTCAACAAACTGCTTCAACCATATACACTTATCAATGTTATAACACCATTCTGATGAGACTTTAAATAAAACTTCCTCTTTCATTAAAAAAAAATAAATTTATTTCATTAAAAAGCAAAAAAAAATATTTTTATTTATTTCATTATAACTTTTATTAAACAGATGATTGCTACATAATAAGAAGGAAACATATGTATATAATTAAAATTACAACTATAGAATACAGAAATTACAAAAAAGAGGACTAACTTTTCACGATTTTTCACGATCTTTTTGGCTGTCTTGCTGTCTTTAGGAGAGGAGAAAAAGAAAAAGGAGAAGGAACGAAGGAGCGGATATATATATATATATATATCCTTCCTTCCTATATATATATCCTTCCCCTCTCAGTAACGACTCCTATCCTGTTCCTTCTGATACATCTTGCACTTCCTGTAACTGCGTTTACCGTTTGGAGTGTACTCGATGTGATGCTTTTTACGTTGGCTTGGCTTCAACCAAGCTGAGCCTGCGTATGAACAATCACAGGGCGTCCGTTGGTCAGCGCAGAGACCTACCCATAGCTATCCATGCTAATTCCCATGACCTCCCTTTCAATGATTGTTTCAGGGTACAAATCCTCAAACAAATCCCCGAGTCTAATCCCCATGTCACCCTTAGAGCTTCCGAAGAGGCATTCATATGCCTCCTTGGGGCTCGTTCTCCTCCTGGTCTCAACCTGTACCGTTAATTATTTTTTATTTTATTTTATTTATTATTATTATTATTATTATTATTATTATTATTATTTATTATTATTATTTTATTATTATTATTTATTTTTTATTATTATTATTTCGTATTTTATATATTTTTTATCTTGTTTTCTAAATAAATATTGGAAGAATTTCTACTTTTCCTCTCCTCCGCTGGGGAGCAGCATTGCGGTGGTTCCACGAGTTACTCTGGAGGCCAGTAGTAGTTTGCTTCTCAACGCGAGTACTTCGCACTTCTTCCCGATGACGACGGATGTCGAAATATCGAAGTGAGTTCTGTAGTGTCTTTCTGTGTTCTTTTCTATGTGTTAAAGTGTATATATATATATATGTATATATATATATATATATATATATATAAACTAGAATTTAAAAAGAACACATAGAAAGGAAATCACTGAACTCACTACTATATTTCGATGTCCTCGTCTTCAGGAAAAGAAGTGAATCGCTCCAAAGGCTGATAACGACTTAACGTTTATATATATATATATATATATATATATATATATATATTGTAAACAGGGAAACGATCCAAAAGGACAACAAACGTTTCACGATGAATCAAAAACACAGAACTAAGGAACTAACAGACTTACTGTCTCTAATTTTTGGTTGAATCGTCATCAGGAGAGTTGAGATAGGGACACCAAGTGCACTTGTGAAGCGACGGTTGGGTCTCCTGATGACGGTTTTCAACCGAAAATTAGAGAAGTAAGTCTGTTTGTTCCTTAGTTCTGTGTGTGTGATTCATCGTGAAACGTATATATATAATATTAATACCAAGCGCACTTGTGAAGCGGCGGTTGGAGACGGCTGGGTCTCCTGATGACGGTTCAACCGAAAATTAGAGACAGTGAAATTAATCATAAGTTCATTGAATAATTTCCAGGAGAAATTAAACAATATTTGTCATAGAACTCGGTTTGTTTAGGTTTAGGTCGGTTTGTTGAAAACAACCCACACATTTTTACTCAAGAATTTCTTGACTCACTAGAGTTGTCTGGATTGCTCCAACATAAGATCGTGTTTACATTTCACACAATTAGACAATCAAAAAAATTTTTATTTACAACTATACTGACTACTACCAACAATATTAAATTCTGGAATATAACGAGCGCTTTACCACAAATTCATTTATAATAATAAGTAAAGAATAATGAACTATTTGAAACTATTCGGAATTTTGGTTAGCTACATCTATGTTTTTTTTTAACAACAAAATTTTATATAATATTAGAAACTTAATTTATTGATTTATGTTTTTATTGTTATTTTTAGGGTTACAAATAGAATTACTTCTGCATAATTTTAAAAAAAATAATGTTATATTGTGAAAGAAAACAACAGTAAAAAGAGAGTTTGACCTCAAAATAATAATCAGGGTGTATAATTGCAAGGAGAAAAAAAAACAGCGGGTCTTAGGGTTGTCAACGTCTAGTGGGTGCCTGTTGAGAACACTCTGGCTTAGGTTTCAAAAGCCAATTAGAAGAAGTGATGAGTCGGGATTGACGCACCAAGGCCTTCAGTCCTTACTTTCGTAGTGCCATATTTGAAATCGCACTAATGAACATAAACGTCATGTCTTTCAACTATACATTCATACAGCATTTTAAGAAAAATTGCTATACATTTTCATTTATTGTGAAAAAGAAGTTTTGATAGATTTGTAAAATAGTGAATTTTCTTTAAAAAAAAAAAAAAAAAAAGTGACTTTCCCATCATGCATAATTCTTCCCAAACAATAGGGATCTTCGTCTTTATGAGGCCCATTTTTGTGTAAAATATCAACTTAATCCATCAAAGTTCTGGACCGTAGCGTGGTAACAAGCAATGCTAACACACGCACCCACCCACCCACCCACACACACACAGACATCATCGTAAAAACGTCATAAAACGACTTCTGGGACCTCAAAACATGTAATTCCGTCAAAATCTCGAGATCGAATTTTTTCACGATCACTATACTTTACTTATAGTAAAGTAAAAATGGAATTTAGTCGCAAAAACATAAGTAAAATTTACTTGCAAATCCAACAGTACGTAGATACTGAGTCAACAATTATAATTTTTAATGTATATTTATTACTTTATAGTACGTGATGTGACTATAGAATCGATGCTTGTAATATTTAAAAGCAGAAAATAAATTTTAATATTTCATATAGTAAGTGTATTAAATCATTAGTTGTTCAATCCGTATTGTGTGGTATTTACTGATTCTGAGGTAAAATGGATAAAACTTCTGATACTATCTTTTTTAGATACTATCTAATGTTTAAACTGTATTATCTAAAGGTTAAATAAAGATTAGATAGTATCTTTAGATACTATGTAAATGGATACTGAGGTATTATTGAATAAAACTTCATTTGTGTGGAGACTTGTTGGTTTATCCATTTTACCTTAGAATGAGTAAGTGTATTGTAAACTTTCCCTTGATCGTTATCTTCGTTGTTCTGCTGCTATCAATGATTGATTGGAAGGTTTTTCTTAAAAAAAAAAACAATAATATTGATATTGTTGCCGCTTTTGATTTTGATTCAAATAAAGTTATTATGATCCTCTTCATCTTCTTTGTTATGCTCCTATCAATGATTGATGGGAAGGTTTTTCTTAAAAAAAACCCAATAATATTGATATTGTTGCCGCTTTTGATTTTGATTCAAATAAAGTTATTATGATCCTCTTCATCTTCTTTATTATGCTCCTATCAATGATTGATTAGAAGGTTTTTCTTAAAAAAAAAACAATAATATTGATATTATTGCCGCTTTTGATTTTGATTCAAATAAAGTTATAATGGATTTTAGTCGCATTATAGTTTCAATAATGAAATTTAGTCGCAAAAACATAAGTAAAATTTACTTGCAAATCCAACAGTACGTAGATTCTGAGTCAACAATTATAATTTTTAATGTATATTTATTACTTTATAGTAATTGATGTGACTATAGAATCGATGCTTGTAATATTTAACAGCTGAAAATTAATTTTAATATTTCATATAGTAAGTATTATAAACTTTTACTTTATCGTTCTCTTCGTTGTTCTGCTGCTATCAATGATTGATTAGAAGGTTTTTCTTAAAAAAAAAACAATAATATTGATATTGTTGCCGCTTTTGATTTTGACTCAAATAAAGTTATAATGGATTTTAGTCACATTATAGTTTCAATAATGGAATTTAGTCGCAAAAACATAAGTAAAATTTACTTGCAAATCCAACAGTACGTAGATACTGAGTCAACAATTATAATTTTTAATGTATATTTATTACTTTATAGTAATTGATGTGACTATAGAATCGATGCTTGTAATATTTAACAGTTGAAAATTAATTTTAATATTTCATATAGTAAGTATTATAAACTTTTACTTTATCGTTCTCTTCGTTGTTCTGCTGCTATCAATGATTGATTAGAAGGTTTTTCTTAAAAAAAAAACAATAATATTGATATTGTTGCCGCTTTTGATTTTGACTCAAATAAAGTTATAATGGATTTTAGTCACATTATAGTTTCAATAATGGAATTTAGTCGCAAAAACATAAGTAAAATTTACTTGCAAATCCAACAGTACGTAGATACTGAGTCAACAATTATAATTTTTAATGTATATTTAATACTTTATAGTAATTGATGTGACTATAGAATCGATGCTTGTAATATTTAACAGTTGAAAATTAATTTTAATATTTCATATAGTAAGTATTATAAACTTTTACTTTATCGTTCTCTTCGTTGTTCTGCTGCTATCAATGATTGATTAGAAGGTTTTTCTTAAAAAAAAAACAATAATATTGATATTGTTGCCGCTTTTGATTTTGACTCAAATAAAGTTATAATGGATTTTAGTCACATTATAGTTTCAATAATGGAATTTAGTCGCAAAAACATAAGTAAAATTTACTTGCAAATCCAACAGTACGTAGATACTGAGTCAACAATTATAATTTTTAATGTATATTTATTACTTTATAGTAATTGATGTGACTATAGAATCGATGCTTGTAATATTTAACAGTTGAAAATTAATTTTAATATTTCATATAGTAAGTATTATAAACTTTTACTTTATCGTTCTCTTCGTTGTTCTGCTGCTATCAATGATTGATTAGAAGGTTTTTCTTAAAAAAAAAACAATAATATTGATATTGTTGCCGCTTTTGATTTTGATTCAAATAAAGTTATAATGGATTTTAGTCACATTATAGTTTCAATAATGGAATTTAGTCGCAAAAACATAAGTAAAATTTACTTGCAAATCCAACAGTACGTAGATACTGAGTCAACAATTATAATTTTTAATGTATATTTATTACTTTATAGTAATTGAGTGACTATAGAATCGATGCTTGTAATATTTAACAGCTGAAAATTAATTTTAATATTTCATATAGTAAGTATTATAAACTTTTACTTTATCGTTCTCTTCGTTGTTCTGCTGCTATCAATGATTGATTAGAAGGTTTTTCTTAAAAAAAAAACAATAATATTGATATTGTTGCCGCTTTTGATTTTGACTCAAATAAAGTTATAATGGATTTTAGTCACATTATAGTTTCAATAATGGAATTTAGTCGCAAAAACATAAGTAAAATTTACTTGCAAATCCAACAGTACGTAGATACTGAGTCAACAATTATAATTTTTAATGTATATTTATTACTTTATAGTAATTGATGTGACTATAGAATCGATGCTTGTAATATTTAACAGCTGAAAATTAATTTTAATATTTCATATAGTAAGTATTATAAACTTTTACTTTATCGTTCTCTTCGTTGTTCTGCTGCTATCAATGATTGATTAGAAGGTTTTTCTTAAAAAAAAAACAATAATATTGATATTGTTGCCGCTTTTGATTTTGACTCAAATAAAGTTATAATGGATTTTAGTCACATTATAGTTTCAATAATGGAATTTAGTCGCAAAAACATAAGTAAAATTTACTTGCAAATCCAACAGTACGTAGATACTGAGTCAACAATTATAATTTTTAATGTATATTTATTACTTTATAGTAATTGAGTGACTATAGAATCGATGCTTGTAATATTTAACAGCTGAAAATTAATTTTAATATTTCATATAGTAAGTATTATAAACTTTTACTTTATCGTTATCTTCGTTGTTCTGCTGCTATAAATGATTGATTAGAAAAAAATAATATTGATATTGTTGCCGCTTTTAATTTTGATTGAAATAAAGTTATTATGATCCTCTTCATCCTCTTTGTTCTGCTGCTATCAATGATTGATTGGAAGGTTTTTCTTAAAAAAAAAAAATAATATTAATATTCTTTTTTGATTTTGATTCAAATAAAGTTATTATGATCCTCTTCACCTTCTTTGTTCTGCTGCTATCAATGATTGATTGGAAGGTTTTTCTTTAAAAAAAAAACAATAATATTGATATTGTTTTTGATTTTGATTCAAATAAGGTTATTATGATCCTCTTCACCTTCTTTGTTCTGCTGCTATCAATGATTGATTGGAAGGTTTTTCTTAAAAAAAAAAAATAAATTAATATTGTTTTTGATTTTGATTCAAATAAGGTTATTATGATCCCCTTCATCTTCTTTGTTCTGCTGCTATCAATGATTGATTGGAAGGTTTTCCTTAAAAAAAAAAAAACAATAATATTGATATTGTTTTTGATTTTGATTCAAATAAGGTTATTATGATCCTCTTCACCTTCTTTGTTCTGCTGCTATCAATGATTGATTGGAAGGTTTTTCTTAAAAAAAAATAATATTAATATTGCTGCCGCTTTTGATTTTGATTCTAATAAAGTTATTATGATCCTCTTCATCTTCTTTGTTCCGCTGCTATCAATAATAGGGTGATTTTTTCTTAAAAAACTGTAAAATACAAGAGTTGGTGGGAAATCTATGTTTGGTATCAGGTAGGAGGAAAAGTAAAGACATTTGAGGGAATGAGAACAAAGATTGTGGGGGTGGGGGTGGGATTTTGAGTAAGAAGACAAACAAAGGGGGCACATTAGGAAAGGCGATCCATCAGCAAGGACAATGGCAACACTGACAAGGGCTGCTGTATTCGCCGGCCCACCGCAAACCACACCGCAAACCGACTGCACCTGTTTCATACTCACCCCCAAACCTTTATTGTACTTCAAAATCACCAGCACCAAACAAAAATTACCTTTTTTTTTTTTAAAAACTTCCTTCCATTATTTTATCGGTTTCCTATTATAATGTTATTTAACATTAATTAGTCATTTTATGTTGGGATTTATTTCTTTATTTAATACTTAAAAAAAATTCTAAGGTAGTAAAATCCGTTATTATGTAGTATTTACTCATTGTAGGGTAGGTTAGGTTAGGTTGCAGTGGCAGTCCCCACGAGTGGCAGTCCGTTTGTGATACCACACAATGAAGATTGATTCTACAGTGGTCCTAAATTTTGCCTAACTCAAATGTATTTAGAGTAGGGATCTTTAACGAGTACCTGACATCGTACAGGCTCGGGACCGACGGTTTAACGTCCTTCTACGAGGGACGACGTGCTCAGATTTATTCACCTCCCGCGTGAATAAATCGAGGGCCAGGTGAGGATTGAACCCCGGTCCTATCAGTTCAGAGGTGAGCACGTAACCACTGAGCTGGCCTGGCCCCCTCATTGTAGGGTAAATAGTCTCCACATATAGAAATTTCATAGTATAAACAAAGCATTGTTGCAGTGAACTATTCGAAAATTTAAAAAAAAATCATAGACCTTATAGACTTTCAAAAAACTTTTATATTGTGTATCTTATTGTTTAATTTAATGTAATGAATGGTTTAATGAAATCTGAATATAATGTATTTTAATGTTAAAATGATTCAATAGCTTGTAATACATATATAGAGCATGCTAAATAAATGAGGAGAAAACACAAAGCGTTTCGAACACGTAGTGTTCTTCTTCAGGCATTTACTAAAAAAGGCTTCTTCAGACATTGTATTTTTTCAGTTAATGCCTAAAGAAGAACACTATGCGTTCGAAATGCGTTGTTTATTCTATTACATTTCTATAAGTAGAGACTATTCCATTAGCTTTTTACCCTACTTAATGGAAAAGAATGTCTTTACAAATATATTGGTCATTTCAGTTTGTGATGTATGCTTGCACAGTTTAGGTCTACTAGGTGGAGGGATCATAAGGGCTGGGAATTAAATCCGAATAGATTTGATATTTCTAAAACAATCATTCAGATTATGCTTCGAGTTCATTTAGTTCTTTCGTTAAATCCACCTTTTTTACTTCATGATATACATTTTCATTAATTCATGGAATTTGGACTCCTTATGAATAAGAAATATTTGGATATTTTTTTAAATATCCAGTACTTCTTTTTAAAATTTGGTTTTATTTTACTGGTTTAGAATTCTATTCTTTTATTTCCCATAATCTACAATCGATAAAACGAAATATATCTACAAATGAATTTTCCTTTTTTCCCACACTTTTGCTTGCATAGAACTTCTTAAAACTTTACAAAGTTAGAAAAAAATAAGCTCATTTATGGTGAACAGTTATCTATTAAGTATAATAACTTTCTGATAAAAAAAAAATAAAGAAAAAATTTTAAGAGTGAACTACATTCAATATTACCCTATCTAAACATGACTAAAAAAAATCTACGTTAAAGTATTATTAAACAATTAGATGATACATTTATTGATTTTGTTTGCTTTATTGGGACTATATTCCTTGGATCAGTTATTAAAAATATAAATTCATTGATCTGGAACAATTTAATATGTTCTTACCTTATTTAGTGTTTCATATTTCATTCATATATTATGTCATATTTCATATGAATTACCTTAGCCAGTGTATCTGTTACACATTTTTCTTGCTTGGTCTTAATATACCGTCTTTTTCTGAAAATAAGACATCCCACGATAATAAACCCTAGTGTGATTTACGGAACACTTTGAAATACAAGCCCTTTCCTGAAAATAAGCCCTAGTTAAAATATTATGAATAATATAATTATTTAAAAAAAAATGCTGTTGAGTTTAGTAGGTATCTCAAGCTGCCCTAATATTTCATAGAATCGTTTGGAACAAAACATTCCAAGAAATTTCTTGTTTACCTCTACAGTTCGTTTCAAGGAATGCACTACTTATTATACAGTTGAATTTATCTTCAAAATACAATATATTGCATTAGTCTACATAGAGTGACGGGGCAGGTACAACGTTTGTGCATTTCAGTTTTGTAAATGTGATTATTACCTATTACTTACTGTATTTGAAGCACTCCTACAAAAATAAGTCCTAGAACGTATTTTGGACCTAAAAAGAAACAAGACAGTTTCTTATTTTTGGAAAAAGACGATAAAAGGACTTGAAAGGGCATAAGCAGTCGTGGTGGAGGGCAGTTCTTGTGGTGGAAGAACATTAATTATTCTTATGCTTGATGTAATTTGAACGAATCTAGGTTTATTAGATTTCATTATTAGATTAGATTTCATTAGGTTTATTAGATACTTCTGTATATTACATGATTTATTAGATATAAACCATGTTATCAAAGGCTCCGTTATATTCAAGTGATTCCATCAAGATGTAAACATGTTATGAACGCATTGGTTCTTTGTGATAACACACAAAGAACATTCTACAGTGAGAGTCCTAAATTGTGACATATCTGAAATGTATTTAGTGTAGATATCTTAAACGAATACCTGACATTACATAAACATGTTCAGACCGACGGCTTAATGTCCTTCCCGAGGAACAATGTGCTCGTATTTATTCACCCACCACATGAAAAAATCGTTGGTCAAAGTGGGTATTGAACCCCGGATCTACCAGACCAGAGGCTAGGCTAGCACGTTGCCACTGGCCTGTCCTAGCCCTCTAAAATGTATGACTGATTTGCATTTACTTTAAACTCAAATTTAAATACCGATTCTTTTTGACTTGATTCTGTTAAATATATATATATATATATATATATATATATATATTATATATATATATTATTGTTTGATGTTCTTAGATTGAATTAATATATATATATATATATATATATATATATATATATATATATATATATACAAGTACATGTCAATATTTAACATCTGATTTTTAGTTTTTAGAGCCATTGTCTAATATCAATTAGAAAATTATCAACACATTTCTTGAATCTCGTTATGTTTGGCGGAGTTTTTCACATAAAATATTAGTACGTTATATTTAAGCGTTTAACGAGTAGAAAATATTTTCTGAAATCATTTAATATACCATAATATCAATGTCAATGTAATTTCAACAAGAAAATATTCAGTTTACTTTTAAGGCACGGTTATATTTGTGCATAATTTCATTATGATTCCTGAAATTTAGAAGCATCTAGCGTTTTGACGAGCTTTAAATCAAAATTCAAATTGTCACATCAAATTGATATTTATAAAGACTTCTAGGAGTCCAGTTTGATGATGAAATATATGTGAAACTGGTCTGGTAACTACAACAACTACAACAACTACAACAACTGGATCCATATAATATTATGAGGATCACAATTATTGAAATAAAAAATTGAAAATTTTAGATTATCATTGTGATCAAAGTTTCTGATAATAATAAAATTAACAAAAAAAATTGTTATTGTCATAAAGGTTGACAATATGTTTAGAGGGCCTATTTATATACGATACGATAGAACCATTCAAATAATACATTGGCCTTATATATATTTCTTTTAAAAACCTGTTAAGAATTCAGTATAATATTTTTTTTTTTTTTAGCTAAAGGCTTTCAGATATACCCGTTAAAAACTAAAAGACGTTATTAAAGAGAGTTATTGCAGTTCACCAAATTATATATTGCTTAAAAGTGCTTATTAATCATGTAAAAGCTTTTAGTTGGAACATAAAAATTTCAGTGTTATAGTAAATCTGACCGAAGACATGAATTATTTAGACCAATTGTTCAGTAGCTCATTCAGTACTAAAGTGGTTTTATCGTTGATTTATATAAAGTCTTTTCAAGAAATTTTTGAGCTCATTGTATTAGGATATTTCTTTTTCATTTGCAGATAAAAACAAATTACGCTAGTAGATTCTGTTCTCGAATAGTAAACACTACTTTTTTTTAGGATATATTTTAAATCACAAGTTGATCGATCAGCACCAATTACATGTAACATAAAAAATACTTATACTATACTTAATGATCAAACCACAATATAAAAATTGGAAAACAAGACTAAGATCTTTCAACCCTAACAAGCGGTCTTCGTCAAAGTCAAAAACCCAACTCAATCACTAGATGCAGAAAAACACTTTCTGCATCTAGTGTTTCAGTTGGGTTTTTGACTTTGACGAAGACCGATTGTTACGGTTGAAAGATCTTAGTCTTGTTTTCCCATTTTCATATTGTGGTTTGATCATTGATTGTTATTTCACGTGTTTATCTGAAATCTTTTATACTATACTTAAATATACTGTTGAACTATATGACATGTATATCCTACTAAACTATACGCTAGTATATTTCAACGCATGTAGGCAAACGAATAATGATTATATTAATCGATTGGGAGTGCATAATAGCATTTTTTTTCGCATATTTGGAACGATTCAAAATTTTTTTCAATGATCATACTATTTTCTGAATATATTATTTGCATAGAATGAATATGCCTCAAGAAGAAATAATCTATATATATATATATATATATATATAAAAAGAAAGAATTTGCCCGTATATTGCTTAGAACTGACTCATTTCAAATTATCTTTACATTTTATACATTAGCGAAACCGAATCAACTTCTAGAAAAATTCTGCTGTTTGTTTATTTGTTTGTCCGCAAAATTTTGTCAGATGTAACCTCAACTACCGTAAGTCATAGTGAGCTGAAACTTTGACAGTAGATTTGCGTATGTCTAACTTAAGACCTAAGATTTGAATGGATTGGAAATTCAAAGTAGACGAGAAGTTACGAACTTGTAAATTGTGTTTTGCTAGCTACACAGGCATATTTATTTTGGGAATATACAGGTATTTTTAGGTGTCTGATACTGTAGCAAGTAGGTATTGTTAGTTGTTTTTAATTTTGTTAGTGTTTATCAAAATTTGTTGACTTTAAAAAAGTGAGTTCTACCTACCCGCCCACCAGATAAGAAGTACCATATACCTAGGTTAGGTTAGGTTAGGTTGCAGTGGCAGTTCCACAAGGGAACTCACTTAGGCCGAGCATTGGCCCTTTGTGATACCACACAATGAAGATTGATTCTACAGTGGGAGTCCTAAATTTTGCCTAACTCAAGTGTATTTTGAGTAGGGATCTTTAACGAGTACCTGACATCGTACAGGCTCGGGACCGACAGTTTAACGTCCTTCTCCGAGGGACTACGTGCTCGGATGTATTCACTTCCCGCATGAATAAATCGAGGGCCAGGTGGGGATCGAACCCCGGTCCTATCAGATCAGAGGCGACACGTAACCACTGAGCTAGCCTGACCCCCTACCATATACCTAGAATGAAAACAAATTTCAGATCAGTATCTAAAGCCGTAAAACGTAAAAGAAACTCCAGATCTAATGGCAGTTATGGACTGGACTTTACTAATAATGAAATTTTCTAATATTTTATAATTTTTAATAATATTTTTCGATATCAAATCAGAATTTTCGTAATATACCCCTCAAAGCACCTCTGCTAGTCATAATATAATGGCCTTTATTTGATACACATTAATATAATTGATTATTAGTATTAATTGCATTGTAAGAATATTGTAGATTATTAAAAACCAGTAGCTCGCTCTAGTTACGAAAGTGATGCAAAAACATAATCCTACAGAAGAAATATCAGCACTGTATTTACGAATAATCAAAATCTTTCAGAATTTAACTATGACATAAAAAGTACTATCATTTATATAAATAGAAATAAACCATTACTAATCAATGTGGGGTTACACCTATGAATTTAGCAATTCAATTCAATTCATTTACAGTTCTTAATGCTACTGAAAAATTCAAAACAAAGGAAAGATATATTTTCATATTTAAAAGTGAAGAAAATTTAATAGAAAAGTAATCGGCAAAAATACTTGCATCTCTGGCAAATGGAATTTAAAATGTAACCAAAATAAAAAATTCCAGTTTTACACTTTTATTATTCTTTAAAATTTTCAAATGCATAGACGATATCAGAGGAAAAGAATATTTGGAATAAAAAATTTAAAGAAGCAATTTGTAAAAGACTTCACGTTTTCACATTTTTAAATAAGTTTTTTTTTTCAAAATGTGTTTTGTATGAATATTTTGCTATCAAATATGTATACAGTTTTAGCATTTATAGTTTCAATAATTTCAGTTTCAGATAGATAACATCTATAAAGTCACCCACATAAAGCTGTTCAAGAACAACTTATTTATGCTAATTCATATTACTATATAAATGAGTACTTTGTAAGCAGCACTTGTAACTTATAAGCATATTCAAGTAAGTCAACCCAAAAAAAGGAGATAAACGCTCTGAGACCTTTCATGTTTCACGTCGTCAGAGAGCAAGTGAATACAAGACGTGAACTGTTGATGTCGTATACAAAAGGCCTCAGAGAGGTTATCTCCTATCTTTTTTGTGAGTTGGTTGAATATATATATATATAGAAAAATACATACAGAAATTAAAAGCACACATTTACAGTCTCAAATTATGGGTTTAAACCGTATTCAAGAGAGATAAGACAGGAAAACCAAGCACACAGGTTCAGAGACGGTTGGAGACGAACACTGGTCTCTGAACCAGTGGGCTTGGTTTCCCTCTCTTATCTCTCCTGAAGACGGTTCAAACCATAAATTAGAGATTGTATGTGTGTGCTTTTAATTTTTCTATGTTTCTTTTTCTACATTGAACTATATTTGTCCCTTTCGGATCGTATTTCCAACGAAAATGTATATATATTTTTGCCTAGATTGATGAAAAGGTATTTCTGTTTGCTGCGACACATATTGTGTTGTACAAAAAAGAATATATTAAAAGATATACTAAAGTAAATTAATTCTGGTAATAAGCAGTGAAAAAATCTTTAGCTTTACTTCCTGACTTTAATTGTACTCCATATATTGGATTTGTATTGATAGGGTTTATAGTTATTGCAACTAATAAAGCAGGGAACATTATTTAGTTTTTCTTTTCAAATGTATGCAGCAAATTTTATTTAGCTGTTTGAAATGTGGCGATATGCAACATTAATCTGAAAATAAAGACCATTCTGATGAAAAGTTATGAACCGGTAAGCTGCAAATTTAGCTAACTGTTTGTCAACATCAACAAAGAAGTTTTCAAAGAATAAAAATGTGTATTATGGATACATATATCTTCCATAGAATTATATACACACATATGATGACATACAGTCATCTTGAAAATCACTTCAATTACTGAAACTAATATTTATCATCGATGATAAGTGACATCTACTCAACTATCATCTATTAGAAAATATATTTTAGCCAGACTAATCTGAAAGCTCTTAGGGCTAAAAAAAATCTAGTTGCGCTGATAGATCATTATGTTTTAATGATCATTAAAACATCATTATGTTTTAAATAATGATGAGCAATAGAAATATTTAATACTTTTGATATAACACTTAATGATTGAGAAAAGTTAATATTTTACAGCGTAGACCTTCTATGTGTATTTATTCATTTATTTATGAGCTTATGTAGTCTATAAGCGATCTCCCAGCATATGAAGGCAACATACTCGTAGATGGTTGAAATACATCAGCATTTTTTTATATACTCAAGAATATGTAAATTTGGGAAAAAAATTGTAATACTAATATTCCAAAATTAAACATTTTCATCATTAAGAAATTTTGGAAAACAATTAGAATAAATAATTGTTTTATTAAATTACATTCTATTGTAACATGTAGTTCAGTACTTAATTTTTATAATCAAAATCATATATTAGAACTGTTTCAGTTGATAATTGATTAATAATTGTATTTTTGGAAAAAAAAAATCATTTCTAAGAAAATGTGAATAAATTGACCCTGAAATTTTAATAAGATCAAGTTCAAGTATGGACTTAACCAGCGAATATAATAGGGGCCTTTATAATAATATTACAAGCTCTTTGAAATAATCTCAAGCTAATTAAATTATTTTTATAAAAAAACCTTAATAATTCTAAACTTTGAAATAAAACTCTAAAAGAAAAGAAAGAATTTATTTAAAGTACTATAGTATATTTTGCCTCTGATTGAAAACTGTCCTGTCAAAGAATGGGGATCTTTTAAATCTAATTATAAATTTGCTTTATCAGACTTACAGAGCAATGACGTTATTTTGCTTAGTCATCCAAATATCAAATATTGAGAAATGCAATAATGAAAATCAGATTCATTCGGTAATGGCAAGTACCTTCTTGCAGATGCTGCATCAGTGAATGAAGTATTATTCTATGCCATCTCTGTACATCTGTGCAGATGTACTTCTGTACATCTCTCTGGTGAGTGATTCACGAAACAGTTATCACATAATAGTTATAAATTAACCTTATCCCATAAACAAAATGTACGATACCGCTTATCAAGCTAATTCTGATCAATGTAATTGAAAAGTTATTTTTTTATTACAACTGAATACAGATAATGAAATACAAAAGAAAAACTTATATAAAATATACTATTTATTTTGTACTAAAAAAATTATGGTAATCTAAATCGAACTCAACTCTCGTGTTCACTATAACGAAAGTAATGAATGAATAAAAACGAATTTTTGGTGTGTAGTCATTGCTACAAATTGTTGTACTGTAATATTTGTAATGAATACAAACACAAGTGAATTATTTTCCCATTAATAATATTAATGCTGTGATGAATGATGTATAACCCATCTTAACTGTACATTTTTCTTCTCAAAAAATCGTAGTTGGAGGTAGTCTATCTAAAATAAAAGGAATTTTTCACATTGATGTGAACTAGGAATTATAAAAAACACAATACACTTACTATATAAAGAACATAAAGCAGTATGAATTTAATAACACCAGAGTTAGAAATATTTGAACATAAAACAGTTTATAGTTTACTAAAAAAGGAAGAAATTTCTACCTAGCCGATTACATATTTAAACTAATGTTGCACTTATGGATGTTAGAAAACATAATAAAATATAGAGAGGAGACAAACAAATAAGACAAATAAGAAAAAAACAAAAATATAATGTAAAGAACAGGTTTCATAAAAAGTACTTGAATTTCATTTTGCAATAGACAGATAATAACTAGTTTAGAACTTATAGAACAGACAGAATAACCAACCAGAGAGAAAATTGTTAAGATATTAAGTCGGTGGAATGATAAAGTTTTACCAAGCACAGTAAGTTTGCTTTAATTGTTAGGAACAATGTCTCTGCAATGCACAATAATTATTTATGCTGAATATATTATTAGTGAAGTATGAATCAAATTATCTTTATGTTTTAACGGATTTACACGTTTAATATTGCTTGTTGTTTGCAATTAATGCAATTAATTTGCAATTAATATAGTGAAAGAGGTCAAATGGATATTAACCTTCGCACGTCCCCATGTGATGAAGATATCCAGGCATTGTAAAAATGACAAGCAGCTATCAAATCTTCTAGGGGAGTGTTTGCTATGTCTGAGGTAGTTTTGGACTATAGGGGAGTCTCGGATAGATTGTAGGGGAGGTCCAAAGATCTCTAGTCTCATCTGGAACACTAGAACACTCAGCAACTGCATGACTAATCAGCTTAACAGACCTGGAACCTTTCTTTCGAAAAAGGAAACCTGCATGATCCTAAAGTCCCATTCTTTATGCCAAGACTCGTAAATTTGTTAAAGAATTAGCAATGGTGCAAAACCAAAATGATCCAGCTAGGGCACTTATCTCATTTCGAAACAACTTTGACCTTCTTGTATTTACAGAAGGAATAATGGTCTAAGAATGACGTAGTGGTAGTCCACATCATTGTTGTTTGCACTTCATACTTCCACCAGAATGGCTTTGGATGCTAAAGATATCTGCTGGGCATATCAAAGTGAGAAAGAGAAGGAAACTATATCTCACTTTCTTTCTCAATTTCTTGTCTTGGCTCAATTGAAGTAAGTTCTCCTCAATTTCACGATTACTTCTTTGATAGTATTGATAATCAAGCATCTATCAGTATTGGATCTGATCAGAGATTAAGTTAAAACTATTGATCTTTGGGAATCGTTCAAGCTGATTAGTGAGGGGGAAGAATAACCTTGTTTTCTTTTGTGGTATCACAAGGGGCCAGTTTATGACCCATGTGGGTTCCCTATTAAACAGCTACTGCAACCTAACCTAATATATACTTACTTATCTAAAACCCACCAAATGGATTACAATTTAACTCACATAACGGTGTAAGCATTAAATTAACTTGATAATTGCGAACAGTTGTTCTCAGGGAGGCGTCTTACTACGATGAGGTCCAATATATGATCATGAATACTCCGATAAACAATGGTTTAGAGATGAGCTTGTTATTATAAGAAGAGCAACGCTTTATGGTACTGAATTTCAGTTTATGCATCTTGCTGTCCAAATATTGACAAAAAGGCTAAATGAGAAAACTCTACACATAAATCCAGCTAATACGGCCCTTATACCTTCTCCAGAGCAAAGAAAGTTTGTATCGAAGACCTTTTCGTTAAACTATTTAACTAGAATACTCAGAAGTATGAATTATAGTTGGAGTATTCTTAAATGAAAGACTGAACTGGAATAGCCATGTAACAGATGCATTAGCCAAGGTCACAAACGTGTTTTTCGGCATTACGAGATTGTTTCGTAGAACACGATGTCTCAGTACTAATTTACAATTTGTAACTATATCATTACTGTTACTGATCTAAAAAACCAATTGTTTGCATATCCATCGAATGTAAAAAAAAGAAGCACCTTTAAAGACTAATAAACGTCATCAAAATTAATTTTACTGCTCACACCCCTCCCATTACAAAGTTTTATCACAGAAGAGTCAGCTTGTGGTCTACTAAAAATGTTATGTAATAGAATACAGAAATGGCGGATACAATTTTCACTCATTTAATAGAACTAAATACTACTAGTTAGTACTATTACCATTTATTAATTACATAACAATATCTGGACTACATTTTACCAGATCAATGAATTTCATAGAATATTTTACAGGTTGTGAAGAAGTAATCAGAAATGATGAACTGGGTGGAAAGCTTCGTGATTGCAAGAAACCTTGTATACTAAAAGTCATAAAAAGTTGATAATAAAATGTTCTTGGATTGTCAATGATTCAAAACTGTTTTAACTGATGACATGGTAGACCAGCATTACAAAAATTTAATAATTAAATTGATTATAAATAAGGTTAATAATACATTACCAGGGTTTGATCTTACGCCTGCACAATATCTGAATTCAAATTATTTTAATTGAAACCTCAACTTAATTGATTGTCAATGAGTCACACATAAAGAAAGAGAACACTTACTGGATCAATATTTCGAGCCGAACTTCGTCATCAGCAAGAGAATAGGAGGAAAGAATAAGAGGTAAGTGCGTTGATGACTGCAGATGGAAGGCAAGGCGACAGTCTTTCCTTTATGTGTTGTCTTTTTTTCAGTTATCTCTGTCCGGTTTGGACTGACTGTTTAGTAATTTCATTTATATATATATATAATACATAAAAAGATTTCACATAAACACGTGAAATAACAATCAATGATCAAACCACAATAAGAAAATGGGAACTCTGACGAAGACAGAAAGATCTTAGTCTTGTTTTCCCATTTTCTTATTGTGGTTTGATCATTGATATATAATACAGTATAATATGAAATATTCTTTCAAAACATATTTTAGTTCACCAAGAAATATTGTCAGTTTTACAATCTTCTGAATGTGTATTCTTCAAATTTACATTAAATTTATTTGAAACGCATTTCAAAACATATTTTAGCTCACCAAGAAATATTGTCAGTTTTACAATCTTCTGAATGTATATTCTTCAAATTTACATTAAATTTATTTGAAACGCATTAAAACATTCTTGAGTATAGATAAGCTCAAATATCTTTATATTAAAGGTATATATATTTGATTGTGGTAGGAAATTGATGAAATTACTGTAAATAGATAAAAGAGTACTGATATGGAATAATATGGCAACACTGAGGACAGTGTTAAAATCAAAAGGACTCAAGAGAAGTGGGTCTAAATAAGCGAATGCCAATTGGGAATGGAAGAGGGAATAGTGTGGGTGGGAGGCTAATTGTTACCAGCTGGAGTCGGCAATTGAACAGAACTCCCTGTTGACGGACAATGCCTTCTCATATAATACTCTCCAATAATGGATATGCACCTGGCACGTTATTGTCCACTGATTGATGTTGCTCCATCTATATTCCATCTCATTAATTAATCTCATTGACACCTACCTGCAATTATTTCCTCCAACCATGATTACATAACGATTGTTTAAACATATTTATATATAACGATAAATACATCACCTTCACAAGTTTTCATATTGAGTGATAAATCATAATTTTTAAATTTTATTAAAAAAAATTCCAATTGTTTCAAAAATCTGAAGATTTCTTTCAGTTATTGCTTTTGTAGCATCAAACAGATCGCTAAATTTCAAGGACTCTTGAACTGGTAGTTTAGAAAGAAAGAAATGTCTAAAAACACATGTTGGCCAGAAAATTAACTTTTCTAAAATGCACAATTGCTCCCAAACAATAGGGTTTATCTACATTATGAGGTCCATTTTGTGGAAAATATCAATTTGATCTATCAAAGTTTCTGGACCGTAGCGTCTACACAAATTTTTGGATACACTCACCCATACAGACAGACAGACAGACATCATCGGAAAAACTTCAAAAAACGACTTTTGGGACCGCAAAAAATGTAATTTCGTTACGATCTCGAGATCAAATTTTTCGACGATTACTATACTTTACATATAGTAAAGTAAAATGATATGTTCTTGAATTCACTGTAAATAAATACAGTATTAAAATCAAGAGCTTATTTGCTCTATACAAATGATAAATCACATATAGTTTCTAGGGAAGGAGTCAAATTTACTTCTAAATTCTCTTTACACAATTTTAGTCAAAAAAAAAAACGAAGAACATTTCAAAGAGGGCTAAATTTACCAGAAGTCACGTTCCTCACACTTTTCTGAATCATGTAAAGAAATCATAGAACGCATGTGCAAGCTGTGAATAAACTAAATAATTAAATTATTCATACCATAGTAGTTTTTATGTAGATACCTTTTTACAACAGGCCATAATAAGTTATTATAAGAAAAAATATAATGAATTGAACACAACTATTTACATCAGGGGTGGCAAATCTTTTACATATTACGCTTCAAATTTTTAACACAGGGTTTCAGATGCACCATAAATATCTTACAACCCAATGTCTGCTTACCTTGTATATCCATAAAACATTGGTTTATATATGAGTATTATATGTTCATAATATTAAATTAACAGAATTAAATAAAAGAAATACTTGATAAAGCTAATCCTTTAGGCACCTAAAGGGACTCTTGACGTTGTTTTGATTTTAAAACCTCGGAGTTCAATTTCTAACAGAAAGGAGCAACATATTCTTTAAACTGGAATCCGTCAATAACGACCTCGTTTTAATTTTAATAAGTTTGATGGTTTATTATATTGAAAGCTTATAAAATAATAAGTTTTCACAAAATTAAAAAACATAAAATTCCATTTTGTTTGATTAATCAAGCATATCTAAGGTGGGAGCAGATTAATGAAAAGAACATAAGGTTCCTTAAAAGGATATTCATGAAATATGGAAAGAAATAAAAAATAAACAATACTCTATTCATCTCAAGGAAGCAATGCTCTACATCAAGTCATACAGTGGGCCACACGTAATCATACAGTGCGCGACACCTAATCATACAGTGCGCCACACCTAATCATACAGTGCGCCACACCTAATCATACAGTGCGCCACACCTAATCATACAGTGCGCCACACCTAATCATACAGTGCGCCACACCTAATCATACAGTGCGCCACACCTAATCATACAGTGCGCCACACCTAATCATACAGTGCGCCACACCTAATCATACAGTGCGCCACACCTAATCATACAGTGCGCCACACCTAATCATACAGTGCGCCACACCTAATCATACAGTGCGCCACACCTAATCATACAGTGCGCCACACCTAATCATACAGTGCGCCACACCTAATCATACAGTGCGCCACACCTAATCATACAGTGCGCCACACCTAATCATACAGTGCGCCACACCTAATCATACAGTGCGCCACACCTAATCATACAGTGCGCCACACCTAATCATACAGTGCGCCACACCTAATCATACAGTGCGCCACACCTAATCATACAGTGCGCCACCCAAATACAGTGCGCCACCTAATCATACAGTGCGCACACTATCATACAGTGCGCCACTCCAAAAAATACAGTGCGCCACTCCTAATCATACAGTGCGCCACACCTAATCATACAGTGCGCCACTCCTAATCATACAGTGCGCCACACCTAATCATACAGTGCGCCACTCCAAAAAATACAGTGCGCCACTCCTAATCATACAGTACGCCACACCTAATCATACAGTGCGCCACTCCTAATCATACAGTGCGCCACACCTAATCATACAGTGCGCCACTCCTAATCATACAGTGCGCCACACCTAATCATACAGTGCGCCACACCTAATCATACAGTGCGCCACACCTAATCATACAGTGCGCCACCCTAATCATACAGTGCGCCACACCTAATCATACAGTGCGCCACCCTAATCATACAGTGCGCCACTCCTAATCATACAGTAGCGCCATACATCCTAATCATACAGTGCGCCACCCTAATCATACAGTTCGCCACTCCTAATCATACAGTGCGCCACACCTAATCATACAGTGCGCCACACCTAATCATACAGTGCGCCACTCCTAATCATACAGTGCGCCACACCTAATCATACAGTGCGCCACACCTAATCATACAGTGCGCCACTCCTAATCATACAGTGCGCCACACCTAATCATACAGTGCGCCACTCCAAAAAATACAGTGCGCCACTCCTAATCATACAGTGCGCCACACCTAATCATACAGTGCGCCACACCAAATCATACAGTGCGCCACTCCTAATCATACAGTGCGCCACACCTAATCATACAGTGCGCCACACCTAATCATACAGTGCGCCACACCTAATCATACAGTGCGCCACACCTAATCATACAGTGCGCCACACCTAATCATACAGTGCGCCACACCTAATCATACAGTGCGCCACCCTAATCATACAGTGCGCCACACCTAATCATACAGTGCGCCACACCTAATCATACAGTGCGCCACACCTAATCATACAGTGCGCCACACCTAATCATACAGTGCGCCACACCTAATCATACAGTGCGCCACTCCTAATCATACAGTGCGCCACACCTAATCATACAGTGCGCCACACCTAATCATACAGTGCGCCACACCTAATCATACAGTGCGCCACACCTAATCATACAGTGCGCCACACCTAATCATACAGTGCGCCACACCTAATCATACAGTGCGCCACTCCTAATCATACAGTGCGCCACACCTAATCATAAAGTGCGCCACACCTAATCATACAGTGCGCCACACCTAATCATACAGTGCGCCACACCTAATCATACAGTGCGCCTCACCTAATCATAAAGTGCACCATACCTAATCATAATGTGCGCCACACCTAATCATACAGTGCGCCAAACCTAATCATATAGTGCGCCACACCTAATCATAAAGTGCACCATACTTAATCATACAGTGCGCCACACCTAATCATAAAGTGCACCACACCAAGTCATACAGTGGGCCACACCTAATCATACAGTGCGCCACACCTAATCATACAGTGCGCCACACCTAATCATAAAGTGCACCATACTTAATCATACAGTGCGCCACACCTAATCATACAGTGCGCCACACCTAATCATACAGTGCGCCACACCTAATCATATAGTGCGCCACACCTAATCATACAGTGCGCCACACCTAATCATACAGTGCGCCACACCTAATCATACAGTGCGCCACACCTAATCATATAGTGCGCCACACCTAATCATACAGTGCGCCACACCTAATCATATAGTGCGCCACACCTAATCATACAGTGCGCCACACCTAATCATACAGTGCGCCACACCTAATCATAAAGTGCACCACACCAAGTCATACAGTGGGCCACACCTAATCATACAGTGCGCCACACCTAATCATATAGTGCGCCACACCTAATCATACAGTGCGCCACACCTAATCATACAGTGCGCCACACCTAATCATACAGTGCGCCACACCTAATCATATAGTGCGCCACACCTAATCATACAGTGCGCCACACCTAATCATACAGTGCGCCACACCTAATCATAAAGTGCACCACACCAAGTCATACAGTGGGCCACACCTAATCATAAAGTGCGCCACACCTAATCATACAGTGCGCCACACCTAATCATACAGTGCGCCACACCTAATCATACAGTGCGCCACACCTAATCATACAGTGCGCCACACCTAATCATACAGTGCGCCACACCTAATCATATAGTGCGCCACACCTAATCATACAGTGCGCCACACCTAATCATACAGTGCGCCACACCTAATCATATAGTGCGCCACACCTAATCATAAAGTGCACCATACTTAATCATACAGTGCGCCACACCTAATCATAAAGTGCACCACACCAAGTCATACAGTGGGCCATGTTTGGCACAAACACCTGATTTACATCATGTTTTAAAAACATATTCAAAAAAAAAATTAAAACACAAAGTCGATTACAAATTTTAGTATCTATAACTTCAGTTTATAGAATTTTCCTCTGTGCTACACCTAACCAATGGAACTAGTAAAACATTGTCTAAGTGTAAAATTATTGTACGTAATTAACTTACAATCTGACATTTACAAGTCTGTTACACAAACATTCTTTCCAAACAGCTTTATATTATTTTCAGTAACTTTAATATTAGGTCTTTTATTCCATTGTACTCCATTACATTGGAGCAATTAGAAACTCAATTTAAATACTTGTAATTGTTAAATTGTCTATAAATATATACGTATAAATTAAAGTTTTGTTAATTACCTTTGTGCATTGGTATAAGTTATATTCTTTTGATTTGATAGTTTAATCCAATCAAAGATTTATCTGAGTTTTATTCCACAATCATTCATGTGCAATATATAAATAACTTTATACCAAAGTTGATTAAACAAATCAACGAAAACAAAAAGAAATTCTCAAATTAACTTTTTTTTTTTTCATTCCGTACAAAGCTGGAGGGACTGGTTGTGATCAATAGAGATAATTGATTAGGTCTGACGCAGGTGGCACTGAGAGCCAATTATGATTAAAATATGATTAAGACAATACCACTTGAAATATTACTTCAACTTTGTGTCTGGGGGGGGGTTCTTTACTTTAGTAAAAAACTATTGCAGGATTTCAAGAATTACGTTCCAACAAAAAAAAAAATAATACGAAACTAACAAAGTGTTTCGAACACTTAGTGTTATTTTCAGGTTAACATGTAAAAAATATGCAAATCTTAGTGAGCTTTAAGAACATCAGAGTTAGTTCACTTTCTTGTTCTTAAAGCTGACAGATTTGTATATTTCTTTATGTTAACCTGATGAAGTTCACTGAGTGTTCTGTTGTTAGTTTCATATCAAACTTTTTTTTTTATTTGGAGACGTAATCTCAAAATCACACAATATGAGTAGATACCTCACTATAATAGATGGCACAAGTAAAGATGCTAGTAAAAGAGTTTTGATATCCTTTGTACATCACAATATTTTTTGAAATATCTAATGAAAGTCATCTAATGAAGGTGTAACAATAAGTTAATTCGTATTGCCTTTAAATCCGAAGTATCATAATTTTCATACGTAATATTTGTGTGATCTGTATGGTGAAGTGTCATTAATATGTACTTTAAATAAATATGTTTTGGTGTCTCTCTATATTCGTGAAATTGCAAAAATTGTTTTATTTATGCTAATGAAAAAAAATGCCTACAAACTTCCGACCACTTTTAAGAATAATAGTGGTTCAGAATTGAAATCAGTTAATGGATAATTACAAATCTAGCAGGATGAACTGTTTAAAACAAATTATAAATATAATTTGTTTAAATAGGGTGCCAGGGAAGTCCAATGACTCTGTTTTAGCGTTTAGAATGGTAGAAACAATTCCACCTATGCGGTAGCGCATTGGAAGTGAAAAAACTCTGAACATATGGTATGATCCTTCGGAGATGGACAATCCAGTACCCGTTAAATCCTTACTGTAAATTTGTTGCAAAATAGTGCTCCAATTCCTGTAACTTAGTAACCGCAACTACTTAAATTAAACCGAACTTATATTCAAAAACTACTTTCAACCAAATATTCATCGTTCAATATTAAACCTATTCCTAAATAAAAATCCAAACCATATGTTTATAGCTATTTTTTACACAAATAGTCTTAGTTATTCTTCAAAAGTATAACATCAAAAAACTGTATATCTAACATTTCTAAAAATTTTCAATTTTTGTATTTAGGGTATTATTATCAACCGTCATACCTCGTTTATTGCTGGTGGAGTCGCCCAACCGGTTTCGCAAAAGCTGCATCATCAATGATGCCTATTGGTCCATAGTCCCATTGATGATGCAGCCATTGCAAAGCCGGTCGGGTGACTCCACCAGCGATAGACGAGGTATGACCTCTGTGGCACTAACAATATGCATGTATTTTTTTATTTAGATGTTGTATGCTGTAAAAAATTGTTTTTAAGTTTACTAAATGTAGAGATTTCAGCAAATATATCTGGTAAGATAGAAGCATAATATCTGTATTTTTTTTTAATAAATTGTTTTCCTTTTTCTGGCGATTTAATTTTTTTTTTTGTAAAAAAAGTGTGTTTGATTTATCACATGACCCAGAGATAGGGTGGAGTGAAATCTGTGTTTGTAGGAAACAATAATAAAGGGTTTAATGTTGGGCTGGATGACGATTGCGGGGGTGAATTTGTTGGCGGGAATGGAGATCGAGAAGCGTCATTATGAAGGGAGAGGGGGGAGAGAAAGTTGAGACGTTAATGGTTTGGAAAAGGGGGATGAGTTGTTAGGTGGGGGTGGCCATCTGGTGGTTGAAAGTGTTGTTAAGTACAGGGGAGCCATCATTTCAGCAACAACCACCCTTATGTCCAGACCAAGTCTTTAAAGAATGCTTTATCTTTAATGTAGTTAGAATTGAACCATTGATCTATGCATGGGAGCTCTCCTACATTAAGACTTAACAAGTGTGATTAATAACATTAACCACCAAATCATATATATATATATATATAAAATCAATGATCAACCACAATAAAAAATAAGAAAACAGGACTAAGATCTTTCAACCGTAACAAGCTGTCTTCGTCAGAGTCAAAAACCAAACTGGATGCTGGTTTTTTGACTCTGACAAAGACCGCTTGTTACGGTTGAAAGATCATAGTCTTGTTTTCCCATTTTCTTATCGTGGTTTGATCATTGATTGTTATTTCACGTGTTTATGTGAAATCTTTTTAAATATATATATATATATACACATTGTATTTTATAATCGAGTTTTGGTCTAGGATCAACCACATCGCAATAAAGCATATTTCAACGAGTATTCTGTCTATATTTGTACACATCTTCAGGGCTATATCAATACAAATGTAATTATAATAAGTTAAATGTTACATTATGTATATTAGTTCTGTATTTATTTTGCCTGAAGATGTCTACAATGTAGAAGAAACATTGGCTTTAAGGTGCTTTTAAAGATCGTTTTCGGCTGAGAAGAGTTTGACGCTGGACCAAACCTTGATAAATTCTCAGAAATCAGCCCACTACAAGATATTGCAAAAACTCACTATGTATTTCTACATTATGTCGAAAAATCAAAATGTTGCAGCGAGTCTTCGTAATTTCTTCTATGTGTTTGTGTTAGCTTCAGCTACTCAAAGGGACTAATTCTGCCCGATGACGACGACTATCGAAATATCGTTGTGAGTCTTTTGTGTGTGTCTTTATTTGTTTTTCTCTTTCCTGTGTGAACTATTATATATATATATATATATATATATATATATATATATATATATAATATATATATATATATATATATAATAAATTCAAAACGAAGGAAACACAGAAAAAGACACAGACATAACACTCATCGATATTTCGACCAGAAATATCGTTGTGAGTTATGTCTGTGTCTTTCTCTGTGTTTCCTTCGTTTTGAATTTATTTTATTTAAAAAAGTCGGCTGGACCGTTTCTTTTAATTATATATATATATTAATACCATTGACCATCTCATCGATTTTAATTTAACATGTCACTTGGCCAACTCCTTTTCCAGTTGAATCCTGTTAACAGAAGAGGTTAGTTCGTAGGATCGAATCTCTCAGTCTGAAGATCGTGAATGCCGAGACTGCGGTTAATTTTAATGATACCTGTTTAAAAGAGGATCTGCTGCCTATTTATACCAATATATATATATATATATATATATAACTAAAAGTTAAATCTGAAAAACAAAAAAATAATTCAAAGGCTACAGTAATTAGATCAAATCACTATCTGGAGTGGAAATGAAGAAAATTGTATAAGTAATAGTTTATTGACCATTACAGAGTGATACTAAGTGTTTGGTAATTTCATAACTGTGAAATACGTAACTTTTAAACAATAACGTACACTTCTAAATAGTGAGAATGAGGCAAAGGGAGGTGAAATAATGTTCAGTGTTAATAATATGACAGATTAGGCAGAACGTCTGGAAGGTTTCGTACGAATAGATAGATCATAAGAAGCTTGCTTCAAGAGTTAACTTTGACAAGAATAGGAGGTTTTTATTGAACTGGGGGGACAATGTGACTATCAGTCATCTTAGTGCGGTATTCCAAGTGCAAATCTACTACAAGTACAAGTACAAGTACAAGTAAATTACAAGAGAGACTTTAGTTTAGGTCCCAAATAATAAATGATAATGTCATCTTATTAAAGGAAGCGCCAATCTTTAACAATTTCAATGTCCCAATAATCAAATTAACATAATAATTAACGATCATTAATATATATATATATATATAAATTCACATAAGGGGTTATTGAGGATTTTTGTCATAAAACATACAACTCCTGATCATCAGCCGACGTTTCGCCAAAAGTTGTTTGGCATTTTCAAGGCTTGATTTAGAAGAAACACTAATTTACTGGTCCATGCTTATATCTGGCTACATCATAATAAATACATATATTTAATTAGTGTATCAATAACCCCTTATGTGAATTTGAAATATCAGTGGTCGAGAAACTATATCAATATTATATATATATGAATTTACCATATCTCTTAATTTGGGCCCTGAAAAATTATTTCTTTAAAAATGTTTTTTACATATTCGTATAATTTAATATTTAATTGTCATGATTATCTAATTCATTAATTCAAATTATATAATTGTGCATTTTTTGATATATAATATAAGAATGAAATATATTTTTCATTACTTAAAATGTATTATTTGTTGTATACATTATTATTTAGCAAGTTATATACTTTTATATGAATATAGTGTGTCGAAAATAACTTGGTGATTTCATATTGCTGATATCGTATAAATTTAATGCTATAATTTTGAATGTTAAAGAATATTTTGTTTGATAGACATATTTTTCTTGCATCGAACTTTTTTTCTCCCTAGTATACATACGATTGAGCCCTGTCCGTCAAACTAGTTTTGCTTCATGGAATACTTTAGTGAATGCCAGAGACGTGTATCCTCTCCACTGATATTTCCTATCTGACAGATAACACCTGTCAATTTTTGCATGACAAATTGATGTTCCGAGTAAACTGCGTCGTTTTTTTTTTGGGTATATTAGAATATATAACATAAAGTATTAATCATAAAGTAAAAAAAACAAAAAAGTTAAGAGAAAATAAACGAAATTTGACTCTGAAAGAACCAGGTTCAGGAAACAAGAAGCGGAGATTGTTTCTCAATTCAATATAATGATAGAAATCTAAAAAAAAATCAATAGTCAGCAGGCATATGCAAGCATCAAATCCCCTATTCAATAACAACGTGCCACTGTTACTAATAACTTATAGTCAAACTGTACTCACCTAGATTGATAGGACTAGATTAGTCTATTTCAAGGATAAAGTAGGGAAGAGTGTTTAATATGAATCACCTTATAGATAATTAAACTACCTTTTTATTTGAGATGATTTTATATAATTTCCTTTTACTAGTATTAATATATATATATGCTAAATTCAATTTTTATCAGGAGTTGGTCGGTTCTTCAGGCTCAAATTGAACTCTCATTTGCAAAGTTTCGGATTTATTTTTTACCTTTTTTATAATTTCTTATTAATTATTAATAATTAATAAACTTAACATATTAATAATGTATATTCAAAAGAAAAATATATTAAAAAATGTATTTAAAAAAAAACTCTAATGTAATACATAAGTTTTTCTGTTTAAAAATATTATACTTCTGTTAACTTTTCTCACTAATATATTATCGATGTATTTTCTTACATGACTTTTTCCACTTGTTGGATGTGTTTCTTTTTTTTTTGATGATTATATTACTTCTTATATTTCTTCAGTTTTGTAGGCCTATGAAAAAGGTTTTAAATGAAGATTGAAACATTCGCAATAAGAGTTTAATTTGAACCTGAAGAACTGACCGTGTCCAGAAAAACATTGTATTATATATATATATATATATATATATATATATATATAGTATATCAATGATCAAACCACAATAAGAAATGGGAAACAAGACTAAGATCTTTCAACCGTAACAAGCGGTCTTCGTCAGAGTCAAAAACCCAACTGATGAACACCGCTTGTTACTGTTGAAAGATCTAGTCTTGTTTTCCCATTTTCTTATTGTGGTTTGATCATTGATTGTTATTTACGTGTTTATGTGAAATCTTTTTATATATATATATATATAATATATATATATATATAATGAAATAATGGCCTAGACACAATAATTGTGCCTTGACTAGTTGAAGCTGGTCAGTAATTAAACGAATTAATGAAATAATAGAAAGAAATGAATCTTTAATAAAATTTACAGAAGACGGATAGAGAGGGATAGAAAGATGGAAAAGAGAGATGGAGAAAGTGAAACAGAAAGAGAGACAGTGAGATATGGCGTGTTATAACAATAGCAGGGGTAAGAAAATTGAAGACATATAGAGGAGGGGTAGAAAGGGAGTCATAAACTAAATGAATGTTACTGAAACAGGAGGGTGAGACTATAATAACAAATGGAGGTATGGTAGTAATTCAGAGAGGGTGGTTATGATATAAATATAGTGACAAAGTGAAATATAGTGTAAACAAGTTAAGTGATACATACATAGAAGTAAGGATAAAGACCAACAGATGAATAATCAATAAATGATGTACAAAGAGTGATAATAGATGTACTAAGATAACAGAGAGACAGAGTGAGGAGAGTGACAGAGGAAGAGATAAATATATGATACGGAATTGAAATTAGTTTACCATTGTGTGGAATAAAATGATATAATGAGGAAATGATAAGTAATGATAGAGGAAGAGAGGAGAGAGAGAGAGAGAGAGAGAGAGAGAGAGAGAGAGAGAGAGAGAGAGCGTGAAGAGTGAGGGGAGGAAAGAGATAGAAGAATGGATGATAGAACTGAATTTTGCCTTAATATAATTAATATGAATCAAAAAAGTCCTAGAGATTACTAAAAACTTGTTGCATTCACACTGGCGACGACCTCAGTATGACATTATTAATTTGAGGATGGAAATTATTGTTCGTTTTTTTTAGTTTCAAATGAATGCAGCTAGAGAAGCCACAATTATCAAGGATGATATCAACATGGACTAATGATGTGTAAAATAAATAAACGAACAAACATTAGAGAAAAATTTCACGGGATTATACTCGTAAGTCATGGGAAAGCAAATAAGAGGGAGCATAATGAAGACAAATTCGTGAATATAAATTGTTTAAAGGAGTGCTTCCTCTTCTTTGATGACAGGAAAGATAACTTTGCACTATCTTTGCCATCAAAAAAATATTCTACAGAACAAAAAAAAACTGCAATCGTAACTATTGCAGAATCTTTGGTTTAGACTTCATAAAAATCATTAAACGAAAAGATTTGATATTTTTGGGCGAATTCTGACAGAATTATAAAGACAATTAGTGGAAGGAATGAGAGAAGAAGTTCAGTGAACAAGGTAATATCGCAGTTTATCCTAAGTTTCAGAGTTGACAATGCAGTGTTGAAGGAAGTGATATACATGTCAAAGATGAGAAGAGGTTTAAAGCACTGGAGAGAGAGAATTATGACTAAAGAATTGTTTGATGTGAAAAAGTAAGACGTTAAAAAATAAAAGTAAACAATAGAACAAGGTTAGATAATCCTAGAGGTAAGCAAGGGACTTGTGGAATGAGGAGAAGCAGTCACTTCGAAATGACTGTGAATAATAAAAAGAGTATAGTTGTGTTGAGTATAGTAGATTAGGATAGGAAGGAAAGGTGTTTGATTTCTTTTTCTTATGGCGATGATCGTCCAAGTATCAAAATGTTGACTTATTAAATTTTGCTACAAAAACATAAACGTCAGTTTATAAACTAGTCAGAGGCAATTGAGAAGTTGAGTCCTACTCTTTCTAAATATGTTTTAATTTGAATATGTATTTTTAATTGTACTTTTAAGATGATTTTGTAATAATACTATTGTTACAGATGGCAAGAGGTGTGGGAACACGAGAGTAGAGGGCGCTGGATGTTTCAGGTATATAGAGGTGTCCGATTGTGGGCCAAGACAAGTCATGAAGAGGTGGGGTATTACATTCCGCAATTTCTCAGTGGATATGGATACGTCTGTGCCTACCTATACAAGATAGGAAAGTACCAGATATCCGAGTGCCTGTATTGCTCAGCGGTAGACGATATGGAGTATATTTTTTTTTTCTTGCCAAAAATGGAATAACCAGAGGAGTAACTTTGTGAAGAGAATTGGTCTATTCTCCACAGAAACTATTATGGCCAAGATGATACAGTGTTCTGAGGGGTGGAAAATAGACTGGCTGCGTAAATATATTCTCACAACCAAAAACAGACACTTAGAAGAGCTAGAATAGCAAATTCTAACGCAAGGGTTGACTTACGTAAGAAAATGAATTATCTATCTTGAAGGGTTGTGGAAACCGGTTCCAGGTTAGTGTCCTAGAAGAAAAGGAAGTGTTGTAGTTGATGGACTGGTTTATCTGGGAGCACAGCACTATATGCGTAAATACATTTCACCTCCTTACAAAAAAAAAATACTTTGTTATTTAGTTTCTTATTATTATCATATCTTATTTCATACTATTTTTTGTATTTCTAGGATTTATTTATTGTATTCTTTCAAAATTTAATATTTAGTTCCAAGTGTTAACGGTAGAGAACGGCAGCATCGAACCATCATAATCACATCTTATTACAACAGCGAATTATTTTATAACTTGTTACTGTCCATTTAATCAATTCTCTTTTATTAATTATTTGTAAATTGTTCCATTAGTCCATATTATATTTATGGTTTACCTGAATATGAACTATGAAATCGAAAGCTCGTATATTAACTGCAATTTTAGATTTAGTTATTTAGCCAACACAATCTATTGTTGTTGTCAAAGATCTGTGTTCTCTTTTACTAAATTTCCTATGGACAAGTAATTTGGAATTTACCCCTTTAGAAAAGGCAGATAGTCAGGAGACTGGAACAGAACAACTACAAAAAGAGCGAAAATGCAGAAACTGCTGTATACATCAACCATACATGCATCCAAAAAGATTGCAGCCCATCTATACATAGGTATATATATATATATATATTATATATATATATATATATATATATATATATATATATATATATAATTAAATACAGCTAGAGAACACAAGAAAAAAGACGAATACTCACGAATCTCGATAATTTCGGCGTCTTGCCGTCTTCAGGAGAGTAGAAAGAAAGAAAATAAAAGGAGAAAGAATGAAGGAACGGAGTTGTAAATGCGTCCACTGGCCGATGTAAACTGGCGCGATACAATGACACGCAGTGCAGCCACCTTACCAACGTGAACCAGTGTAGGCTGTGATTAAGTGAAATTATAAAAGTGATATTTAAGTAAAAGGGAGGAGAAAAGTAAAAAAGAGAAAGGAAAAAAAACATAAAACTGACTAAAATTAAACGAGGGAAAAGGAAAAAAAATCATCTGATTAAATTTAGACCAGGGGAATTTGATCAGATGATTTTTTTTCCTTTTCCCTCGTTTAATTTTAGTCAGTTTTATGTTTTTTTTTTCCTTTCTCTTTTTTACTTTCCTCCTCCCTTTTACTTAAATATCACTTTTATAATTTCACTTAATCACAGCCTACACTGGTTCACGTTGGTAAGGTGGCTGCACTGCGTGTCTTTGTATCGCGCCAGTTTGCATCGGCCAGTGGACGCATTTACGTCTCCGTTCCTTCATTCTTTCTCCTTTTATTTTCTTTCTTTCTACTCTCCTGAAGACGGCAAGACGCCGAAATTATCGAGATTCGTGAGTATTCGTCTTTTTTCTTGTGTTCTCTAGCTGTAACTTTAATTATTTGTCCGTTTGGACCGTCTGATTTTAATTCAAAGTGTATATATATATATATGAAGCCATGAAAATCATGAAGCACAACCCATTAATTAATCGTCAACACACGGGGGTTTCACGCACACTGCAGCTACTAGGTGACCAACCACCAGCTACTCGCCAAGCCGACACTCAGTCACGGCCCAGTATTCAGAACAGCAACACCTAAGATATGTATATGAGACAAAATGTCGTAGGAAGAATCACAATGAAGAAAAATAAGCTCTGACACCTCCTAGATTATATAAAGAAGAGTAAATAAATAAATAAATATATATATATATATATATATATAAGAATTAAACACCACAATAAACAAATATATATTAATTACAATGCTCTAAGGCCTTTTGTTACAATATATAAGCCTTAGTTACAATATATAGAGTTATTGTTGACTATTAATTTATATATAAAATATATATTTATATATATATAATGTAAGTATAAACTAGAATTTAAAAAGAACACATAGAAAAGAAACCACTGAACTCACTACTATATTTCGATGTCCTCGTCTTCAGGAAAAGAAGTGAATCGCTCCAAAGGCTGATAACGACTCATGTATATGTAAGTATATATATACACTTCAATCTACATAAAAAAAACATAGAAAAATCAAAAACACAAACTTACGGTCTCTAATTTTCGGTTGAACCGTCTTCAGGAGAGATAAGAGAGGGAAACCAAGCGCACTGGTACAGAGACGGTTGGTGTCTTTTTAATTTCTCGATGTTACTTTATGTAAATTAAAGTGTATTTGTCCATTTTGGATCGTATTTTCATCAAAAAAGTGTAAGTATATATATATATACATATATAAATATAAAGTTCACACAGGAAAGAGAAAACACAAATAAAAGACACACACAAAAGATAGACACACACATTAAATTTATATATTTATATAAATATAAATATATATATATATATATATTATATATATATAATATATATATATATACGATAAATGGATAAAACTTAAAACGAATGAATGTAGGCTGTGAAAGAAACGTCAAATACTATATAGATTTTAACTCTACTTCTAAATGTATACTTTATTTTACATTATTTTCTATTTCTTTACAAGTTTATTTTTTTTTCTTTTCGTTTCAGTTTTAATTTTATCACTAGCTTTTAGCTTTTGTCATAAGGTAATCCTAAATACCTGTCCTCTCTTTGCCAAGTTACTTCCTGATGACAATCACTAAAGTAGTAAAAATATTTAAAAACTGAAACTGTTATTAGTTTCTGTTTGTATCACTTTCTATCTGTTAATCCTAGAGTTTTCTTTTGATTGTTTCATATATTTAAATAAAATATATTAATATGTTATTAAAGAAAAGGTTTTACTTATAATATTAATGAATGTTATTTAATAAAAAAAAGGTTAGTAATGTATTTATAAAAAAAAAATGCTTAGTAATGTATACAAGTGGTACTTTGTTCGAGAAATAGTCATGAAATATGTTTTGTTATCAATGAATTTATGTTTGTAATCATCATTCTATGGTAGTAGTTTATCAAGGAAGAGCACATGAATGTCTGCAAGGTAACTCGTAAATTCGGACCAACCATATTGTGAGTTGAATTTGTATTTATTTATTGCTGTTTAAATCAGTTGCTGAAATATCCACTCCATTGACCACCCTCCACTTCCCGAGGGTGTAACTACCCCGCCTTTCTCAGTCTTCCTTATAGACCTAAAAACTAAAGATTAAGCAAAGCTACGCAGAAAAACATTCTTTATATATATATATATATATATATATATATAAAGAAACTTTAAATCAAATATTTTATTTTTTAAAAAAAAGCCTTCAGTTTTAAAATTATATAAAATACAACTTAGTTTTTTTTTTAAATTTGAGGGTAACAACAAAAATAATGAAGCAATCTAAAGAACGAAAAAATTAATTACTGCCCTCAGTTAAACTCACAAAAACTGAAAGTTATCATATAATAAATGTTTTAGTAGTGTATATATTTTTATTAGATATATTACTAATATGAACTATGAAATCGAAAGATCGTTTATTAACTGTAATTTTAGATTTAGTTACTTAACCTACACAATCTATTGTCGTTGTCAAAGATCTGCGTTCTCTTTTTACGCAAAAACTAATACAATTATTAACCTGAAGAAAGAATTCTGAACATTTTAGAATTTATCTACAGAAAAACTCCCAAGACTGAAACATGTTTGAAGTTATCTTATAAATTATTTTGTTCGCAAAAATTTATTTGCTTGTCCTTGTTGGAGTAAATCCCACATTATCTTAGGAACTGGTACTGAATTATAGTATATTTTAGCAATGTTATATCTTAATATTTTTTTAATTTTTGTCTCAAGAGATTGTCTTAGAAATAAACTGGTAACATTATTAATAGATAACTGCTTTCCTCGTTATTTATTTATTTAGGAATATACCATTTAGAACTTCATTTCTTCTTTTATTTGAAAAAAAAAATTAAAATAAAAAATAAAAATAAAAATTATTTTTACGTGTTAATTTCAACTATGAGTTGGAAAAATCTATCTAATAAAACGGAGAGTTTTCTTGGCTTGCCATTTAAATATCGATGAACCAAAAATGTATTCATTTTTCATAATTTGTTTGATGAAAGATAACACGTTCATTTGGAATGTGATACAGTGATTTAATCCTGTTTGTATTGGACTGTTAACTGGTTGTGTTACTGGTAATCTCGTACGATATCATAAGTATGAGCGAACCTCTGACTGCTTTCAATTAGTTAAGTTAGAATCACCTTATCATATGATACGTATTACCATTAAATCTATCCCTCCAACAATTATAGACTTATCCACAAATCCTAATTTAATTAGGTGTGTTCACTTCTCCATTGTTTCTAACATTCTTTATTAGTAATTTTTTATTATAAATTTCAACAATAAAAAAAATATTGGAATACTCTAAGAATGAGCAATTGTCCAGGTGTTTACCTAATATAGTCTATTATTATATCGCTCTAGCTCTTTAAGATATTATTATATAATAATAATAAAATATTATTATATTACTAGCTCGCTCTCTCTCTCTCTCTCTCTCTCTCTCTCGTTCGCTCTCTCTCTCTCTCACTCACTCACTCTTTCTCCAATGATGTAATTTTTTTTAAAGCCCTGATGAGCTGTTAGTAATAAAAAAGCAAAATAATCTTAAATAGTAAGGAAGAATTCCAGATAATCTCTCAAGGCTGCACAAAAATACGTCTTGGGCCACATGTGGCCCGTGGGCCGTAAGCTGCTCATGTCTGTTTTAATCCTATAACTATTAGATTGGATTACAAGAATCCAAAGCAAGAATAATGAGCGTGAGTGAGGGATCAATAATATTTCTCAATATTATGACTACTGGAGGCTGACTTCATGGAGGCGTAATATCGCCACTATTGCGGGGATTATTTGTAAATAGCCAGCAGGATTCTATAAATTATCAAAGATTACTTTTAGTATGCAAGAATTTGAAGATTACCTTGTTATTGTAAGAAGAATACTGCTAGTAGGTACTGCCTTTGAACTGAAAAGGCTATGCTCTCCAAATTGGTAGAAGAAGGGTAAAGGAGAAAGTTCTGTAAATAAAGTCAGCTAAAGCAGTCCTTATTCCTTTCTCAAGAAGAAAGAAACTAGATTTCAAAGACTTTTCTTAATAAATATATTAAATTAGTACTTTCAGAGGTATGCAAATACTGAGGAGTCTCTTTAGATGAAATACTAAACTGCAAAATTGGCTACGCCCTCCTTTTAATAACAATAACATTTAAAATTGTTCTAAATCAATGATTTAAGAGTATTCTTGCCGATAAAATAGTTATACATACAATAAGAAACATAAAATTTGCTATTGGTTTAATAATACTTTAACAGAAACTTAATATTACTTCTATTTGATAGACACATTAAAATAGAGGAAAAACTCTTTTATTGTAAACGATTTTTGATATTACTATTTCTTAAAGTAAAGTTGAGTGCAGGCCACTTCAGATTTTCTAATTTTTGCAATGGTTTGTACAAATAAAAACATTATCGCATATAATTTTCACCGATTTATTTATTTTGTAGTTTTACTGAGGCCCTTTTTGACAATAAGTGCGTTCCACCGCATACATAGATTCAAAATACTACACAAGTGGCATTTATTCAAAAATTTAATGATATTTGACAGAAATTTATTGATATTTGACAGAAATTTAGTAGTAAATAATCGGAACATAACTTTTCTTCTCAACTGAAAACACTAAAATTATAAAACTACAATGAGGTAATAAATAATTTCTTTTTGTTCTTTTGTTACTTCGAAAGTTGAAAAATGTCCTTTATTGTTTTTATGCCAAATGCAGTATTAAAGCAATTTTTTTTACTAGTCACTTTAGAAGCTTTGATAATAATAACTTATCATGTAAACACTTTCGGATATTAAATATTAGAAGTAAAGAAATATTCTACCTTAGAGGGCAACTATTACATTTCTCAGGCAGAAGCCCATCACATTGTGCTATAACAATGATACGGCTTACTCGTAATGGAACTAAAAAACAGGTAAAAAAAAACATCATTCTGTTTTTCTGCATCATGGTCTGGAGAAAAAAAGTGAAGTAATTTAAATAAAGTCAGAATTATTCTCAACTTTACAGCACTTCACATAGACTAATAACAAAGTCAGTAACTATAAGTTTAATTAAAACTAAACTCAGTGAGAACTATTTTAATTAACTGCTTGATTGCAATACTACATTCACTATTAAACAAACAATGGTAAAATAGAGGTTTTTAGATTTCATCAGTGAAATTTTCTCTACAGTTTCATTGTTCTCAATTGCCAATAAAGCTAAGATAACTTAGCTTATAGTTAAAATAGATGTAAAGTGATTAAATGAGTGGAATACTGTATAAAAAAAGGAGGAAATAAGTATCTCATACGTTAGAAAAACATAAAATACTCGTATTCAAATGTAATCAAATAGTAAAGGTATACATTTGTACCCTATCTTATTTTTTCTCACGACAACACGCTTATTAAACTTTTTAATTAACTTAGGAAAAATACTTTTAATATATAGATAAGTTACGTGAAAGTTTCTTGATCCGGAAACTGCTATCAAATTTCTAAGAACGTGTCAAAATCGTATCTCAAGACACAACTAACTTAGGAAAAAAATACTTTTCATATATAGAAAAATGACGTAAAAGTTTCTTGATCCCGAAACTGCTATCAAATTTCTTAGAACGTGTCAAAATCATATCTCAAGACACAACTAACTTAGGAAAAAAATACTTTTCATATATAGATAAATTACGTAATAGTTTCTTGATCCCGAAACTGCTATCAAATTTCTTAGAACGTGTCAAAATCGTATCTCAAGATACCGAATGAGTTATTATGGGTTGGTAAGCAAGGTCAACCAAAAACTATACAGCACATCTATATTACAGAAACTATGTCTGGAAACAATGTTAATCATTTATAACCGAATGATTAATTCATTTTTTATTTCTTTTCCTCATAATAATATGCATCTGGAATATTAAAATTTGATAAATCATCCAAAATAAAAAAAAAATGTATAATAATAAAAACACTTTGAATTCCTGCGAATTGCATACAAACTTTTCTCTTTTGCGTTTAAAATAAAATTTATACATGAAAAGAACAAATGTAACAAAACAAAGAAAAAGATTATTATTAACAATGTAGAAATATCATGAAGCAAATTTCACTAATATGTCGAAGATTGTGAACTAAGCTGGAACGAAGTACGTTGCAGTCGTGGACTTTATAATAATATAATACGAATAGTTTACTTGATCTCTGAGTCGTTTATGTGGAGTAGGAGGGTAGGGTAGCCAAATCATAACGTGCTCGTCTCTGGATAGATCCAGGATCCAATACTCACCCTGGCATTCGATTTATTCACGAGGGAGGTGAAAAAAATCAGAGGAGATCATCCCTCAGACAGGGTGGTAAAGCGTCGGTCCCGAGCCTGTATAATGTCAACTGTTCGTTAAAGATCCCTATTCTAATTACAGTTGAGTTAGGCAAGATTTAGGACTCCCAATGTGGAATATAACAAAGGGTATATGTGAGATCCCTTGTGGAATTGCCACTACAATCTAACCTATACATGAATATGTTATATACCTAACAAACTATGGATATAAGTTGATCATAGTTCACAGAGAACTAGTTAATCAATCTAACATAGCATACATTTATTACGCTATTGCAACCTTCAGTATTCTGCACTGATAAATATACCACTGTATTGATAAGGATTAAGCACTCTTATTGTCAGGGCATGACTGACTCCGCTGACTTGCTATACAGGGTAATATAACGAGTACCTCAAGCTACAGGTGTAACAGCGAGCTGTGCAATGGAGCGACCTCCCTCAGAGCGTGACACGCATTTGTATGGCACTGAGCCTCTTTTATTTAATATTTCACCATATGTAGCCCCATTTACCATGATACTTTCAGCTATCTGCACAGCAACCGTAGCGACATTTCATTTTATAAGCACACGCGTAATTTTTAATTTTTTTTTACTTGAATTATCTCCTTCTCTTCTATTTCACTTTCATTTTTGATATATTCATTTTTAAATTACACAAAAATATTTTAATGTTTTTAAATTAAATTGATCCTCAATTTTACAAAATAATACACATTTTTTAAAAAAAATAATTAATTTACAGTATTAATGAGTTTTAAAAATGATTCAATTCCTAACCTAAGAACAGTTCTTTTTCAATTATTAACCCTGAAGAGCAATTTTTACGCGTCTCACACACAAAACATATAAAATAACATTTAAAAGCTTTTTTGGTGTCCCTAACGTATACTAAATGTTCTTATTAAAAATGCTATTATGTGTAAGAACTAACTGGAACATAAACAAGAAATTTAGTGATTATCAATATTTTAGTTTTTTCAAAAAATTGAGTAAGAATCTCTCTTACTTAAATACTTATATATATATATATATATATATATATATAAAATTGAGTAAGAATCTCTCTTACTTAAATACTTATATATATATATATATATATATATATCAATTAAAATAAGCAGTGACACATAAACTGAAACGCAACAAAGACTCACTTTTCAATATTTTGACCGTAATGGCGGTCGTCCTCAGGAGAAGAAGTGAATTGGCGGAGGGATATATATTTATATATATGTATATTCACACTAGTACAAACCCGTACAAAAAACGTACCTTTGAGAATTATAATGTGTATTTCCGTTGGAAAACTGATATTAAAATTTTGATCCAACGTAATCCAAGCTTCTATAGTTCATATATCAAGTAGATTTGTAACATATGCAGAGAATATTTTGCTATTATTGGGTCTATGAGACCTTGTTTTTTTCAGTGGGCATGATATTGATCTGTACGGTTCATCCGATCAAGTTGTATTTGGAATATTCAATTTTGGAAGATTCAAATCATTGCAAAATTCAATCAGTTTTACTAATATTAACTGAAAAGAGTTACCATAATTTCGAGAATTCTATTTAACTATTTGACTCACTTCCTTAATAGCTTTGAATTGCTTTGAGAGACAGAGACAGAAACAGAGACAGAGACAGAGACAGAGACAGAGAGAGAGAGCGAGAGAGAGAGGTAAAAGGAGAGAGAGGGAGAGAGAGAGAGGCAAAAGGAGAGAGAGGGGGAGGGAGAGAGGCAAGAGAGACAGAGGTAAAAGGAGAGGGAGAGAGTGAGAGAGGCGAGAGAGAGAGAGAGAGATAGGCAAGAGAGAGAGATAAAAGGAGAGAGAGGGAGAGAGAGAGGCAAAAGGAGAGAGAGGGGGAGAGAGAGAGAGGCGAGAGAGAGAGAGAGGCGAGAGAGAGAGAGAGGGAGAGAGAGAGAGGCGAGAGAGAGAGAGAGAGGCGAGAGAGAGAAGAGAGGCGAGAGAGAGAGAGAGGCGAGAGAGAGAGAGAGGAGAGAGAGAGAGAGAGAGAGAGAGAGAGAGAGAGAGAGAGGTAAAAGGAGAGAGAGGGAGAGAAAGAGAGAGAGGCAAAAGGAGAGGGGGGAGAGAGAGAGAGAGGTAAAAGGAGAGGGAGAGAGAGGTAAAAGGAGAGAGAAAGAGAGAGAGGGCAAGAGAGAGTGAGGTAAAAGGAGAGAGAGAGAGAGAGAGAGAGAGAGAGAGAGAGAGAGAGAGAGAGAGAGAGATAATGAGAGGACTTTGATCTTAAATGAGAAACCCTTTTTGATTTACCGACACTTTCTTTCTTTTTTGTATATTGGCTTTGAATCAACTGTCGTTCATAACACCGCCATAAATATACTAATAAATAATCATAGTTGTTTTTTTTCGACTATCCCTTAAGTTGCATTCTTAAGACACTACTATACTATACTATACTATACTATAAGACACTACTATACTTCTATTATTAATATATCAAGAATGGTTAGCAATAAGAACTGATTAAACTGCAAACCAAATATTAAAAACTAACAAAAGGAATAATTTGTATAATATTTTTCCGCAATTAACGAAATTGCGTTAACTCGTTAGGTTTTTCATTAAATATGCAATAGGGGGCCAGGTTAGATTAGTGGCAACGTGCTCCCCTCTGAACTAGTAAATCAGGGTTCACTACTTACCCTGGCTCTCGATTTATTCATGTGGGAAGTGAATAAATCTGTGCATGTCATCCCAAGTCAGGTACTCATTAAAGATCTCTACTCTAAATACACGTGAGTTGGGCAAAATTTAGGACCCAACTGAATTTTTAGAATGTAGTATAATAAAGGACAAATGTTCGGCCTATACTCGTATGTGATCTCTTGTGGTACTACCCCTGTAACCTAACCTAAATATGGAACAATTTATAGATTTAAGTGGATCTCTGTTCACAGAGAACAAGTTAACCACAAAAGCTGGAAGTATTAATCTACTCAAAGTAAAACATTAACATCAAACTAACAATGAAACCCGGTTTCATGGGCTTAGGTCCAACTTCTTTTAGAATATTAAAACAAGAAATTATATAAAATAGAATACCATTAATTTTAATAAAAGTTTTCAAAAAATAAAACAAGGGTGAAAAAGTAGAAATTAATTTCATCACCATTAAGCTCGGGTATCCTTTTTTGTTATTCTTCTAATTATTCTTGCAAGAGTTAGGTTGAGAGAGTGAAAGAGATAAAGGTAGGGTAATAGCGGGCAGGGGAGAGAGAGAGAGCGCGCGATTTACCAGAGGATGATTGATTACGTGCCTTTAACTACCCGTTCCCACTTAAACAGAGGAAATTCTCTGCTTCATTATTTAAATTTCCCAAGGAAAAAAAAAAGAATTTTCTTTTAAACCAGAATTTTTTTTCTGTTAATAAATTAGGGTAGAAGAGAATGAGATATTGTGGAATAACAGTAAAGCAAGGTAGATGGTTGTATTGAACTAGAATTAAGAAGTATCAAAAAAAAATTAAAATTAAAAAAAAATAATTTTTTTTATTGGTAAACATTTTAGGCGAGAAGTACATGTTTTTAAATTTAAATATCATTTAGGGAACTGAAGAATGATTACCACTTATTTAGGGTAATTGTTGGTCGCTTCACAAGTCCGGTTGGTGTACTTATCTCAACTCTCTTTATAACGGTTCAACCGAAAATTAGAGACAGTAAGTGTGTTTGTTCCTTAGTTCTGTGTTTGTGATTTTCTGTGAAATATATATATATATATATATATAGAAAATTGTCACAATAACACGTGATATAAATATTCAGGTAACTCACCACAAATTAAAGAAGATAGTCGCTCTAAGGCCTTTCTTGTATTCACTTGCTCTCTGACGACGTGAAAGCGAAAAGGCCTTAAAGCGACTATCTTCTTTAATTTGTGGTGAGTTACCTGAATATATATATATATATATATATATATATATTATATATAAACTAGAATTTAAAAAGAACACATAGAAAAGAAATCACTGAACTCACTACTATATTTCGATGTCCTCGTCTTCAGGAAAAGATGTGAATCGCTCCAAAGGCTGATGACTATTATATATACTATAACGACTACATATATATTATATATATATATATATATATATATATAGATGTAGAAGAAAGTCATCTGTTGTCTCACTCTTTACTTCACAGCACGATAGGCCTATGAAGACTTATATTCAAGGAGAACCAGTACCTGGTTAAGCCTAGATAATCTGAGTAACAGTCTAGTAACCTCCACTCAAGAGGGGTTTTTTGAATGTTGACCACTTATTATACACAGGGCTACCATCCCTTGGAATTTTTCCTAAGATCTTAGAATTTCTATACTGAGTTTGAGATCTTGGAGTATTCTTCAGTAATTATCTAAAAACATGGAATTTTTGAATCGTAGCTGTTTTTTAAGCTACCTTTTTTTATAATTTCTACTTAATTATAATACTAACATGAATTGTCTGTACTTTCTATCTAAAGAATAGTTCAATTTATTAACAAATATGCAAGAAACCTAATTGCTTCATCTTCCCAAATCGTCTCATACTCGTGTTAAATATGCTCACTTTGCATGTAGTCAAATTAGTCAGTTAAATTTTCAGTGGCAGTGCTGGTTATACAGTATCTTCACCTGTTCATTATTGTTCTTCTTATTCTTCAGTTGTCGTCAGTTAATTAGAAACTTTGTTTATACAACTAGAGACTGTAGATATTTATTTCTTCACTAAACCTGATTTAGAATTATTCCCCAAGTCATATTTTTAAATCAGTTATAACAAAATAGTTTGCAAAAATCAATAAAAATTAATCTAATTTATTAAAAACATTTGATATCTTCTGATATAACATGAGTCATTTGAGTTTTATAAGACTTTTCATCCTAACTGATAGAGTTATCTTTTTTTTTATGGCTTTTGAGTGAAGATTTCCTCAGTGAATAGTAATTTTAAAATTTCTTTCCATAAATAATTAGCTGGTAATATTAAATTCATAATAATTGAAGTAAAGGAAAACATATGTTTTAATTATATGTTAATTATTCAGTTAATTAAAACGATGACGACTGTATCAATAAATCTCAGATTGTGGGATAAATTTAGCAATAATATGGCAAAAAGAGAAAATGGGCATTTGGGTGGAAAATATGAAAGTAAACTAACCAAACCTAAATAAAGAGGTCATTGTTGAATAAATTGCTTTAACTATATTTGAAACCAATTCGTAAAAAAATAGAAAAAGTGGACTAAGAAAATCTACAGAAGTTATTTTTAATATTCTAAAGAGAAGAGTATATAAGAAAGGTCTGAATAGGTTAAAACTAAATTAAATTAAACCCCGAGTCGTTTCTAATTTGATGTATTCCGCATGAAGTTTTGTCAAATGAAATGGAAGAGCAATTCATTGAAAGGAAGTTGAGTTGAAAGTTTGAAAAGGAAAGGTTTCAATACTGCGACGGCATATGTATCCTTTATAACCATAGGGAGCATGCTCTAAGAAATTAATTCAGTGAAAAGAAAAGTTCACGCTTTGCCTCCCAGAACTTTCTTCTTTATTAGTTATCAATAGTGCTTCTAGAGGCGCATTGTTTTCTTTTATTAATATAATTCCATTCGGTTATAATTTATAAATATATTTTAAAGATAGATTTATATTTACGTACAAAAATAGATTATGTATAAAACTCAATATTACTATCATTAGTGTTTAAGTTGCGAGAAACGTTAGAAAAACTGTAATTAAAGAAGAAATAGACACTATATATATATATATATATATATATATATTATATATATCTCATGATAAACGAAAAACGGTCCGGCAGGACAAATAACAATTAAAATAAGCAGTGACACATAAACAGAAACACAACAAAGACTCACTTTTCAATATTTCGACCGTAATGGCGGTCGAAACTATAACCTTCAATAGTATTCTAGTAATTAACTAGTATTAATAGTATTAACCTTCAATACTAGTTTAGTAATGTAATTGTAATAGTTCCTTCAATTTCCAATACTCCTACTTGTGCCTTTGGAAAAAGATTTTAAATAAAATCGAAACGTCGGCAATGAGAGTTTGAATTGAAAGTGGAAGAAACTGACCGCATCCCGATCTATCATTTTTTAGTTGTATATCTGTCACATGGTCGAGAATTTATTAGTGTTTATATATATATATATATACAAACACAACAAAGACTCACTTTTCAATATTTCAACCGTAATGGCGGTCGAAATATTGAAAAGTGAGTCTTTGTTGTGTTTCTGTTTATGTGTCACTGCTTATTTTAATTGTTATTTGTCCTGCCGGACCGTTTTTCGTTTATCATGGTATATATATATATATATATATAAATTATATATTGTGATACGAACAATAACTATGGAATAAAAACATGAATAAATAAATGCATATAGTAACAGAGGATAATAATTTTGCCTGCAAAAACATTTCACTACGATTTAAGTGCTGAATAACGGAAAATAATTTGATATTAACAAAAATTACTAAAATTAGTAGTAATAAGGTTCGTTAATCCAGGTAAAATCCCTGGAGAGCTGGTTCCCATCTTTAAGAGCAACTGACTATTTCTGGTAACCTACCTACACTTTAGTTCTACTGAGCTTAGTAATATTAGAATTAGCAGTAATAACGTCCGTCATACCTCGTAAAGTCTCTGTATTTAAAAGTTACTTGCAGTTAAAGCCACGTAACCCAATAACTACATTTAAAATTTGCTAACTTTGAAAAAGTATTTCAATTATATGTCAAACAAACATGCCTTATATGTGGCATTCTACGATTTTCATTTAGCGGTGTGTTCGTTTTACTACATATTTGTTACGATGATCGTAAAAATCAAGCAAATTCTGTTTAAAATAGAAATCCAAAATATGAATCAGTGATGTAATAGAGTAGGATGTAATAGAGTATATTGCAAACTTAAATCAGCTTAAATAAAAGTCAATGAGTCTGTTTGTATATGTGTAAAGATACCTCTCGATAAACACGTGAAATAACAATCAATATTCAAACCACAATAAGAAATGAAAAAAGAAGTCTAAGACGTTTCAATCATAACAAGCGGTCTTCGTCAAAGTCATGAGATTTGAATCTGATGAAGACCTCTTGTTACACCTGAAAGATCATAGTCTTTTCTATCATTTCTTATTGTGGTTTCAACATTAATTGTTATTTCACGCGTTTATTGTGAACTATTGTTATAGTTATACAAATAAATAGCCTTTAAAATATATTTTTTTTAAATATAAATATACCAATTTACTATAACATAATTTAATGATGTTCTTGATTGTGAATATGTTAATTATTTAACAATTGGTTTAAATAAACACTTGCTTCTCACATTAAGAGAAGTAATTTCGATGTAAAGCCCTTAGTTGTTGATCAGAGCAGAAGGCTTACTTGGGCTACAGCCAGCATGTCAACCCAATTGGAGAAAGGTCTGAGTTTAATTTAGCACCTAACAAAGCCGGGACCATTCACACCACGTCGCTGCTATCTTGATGAACGCCTTGACGTTTATTGCAACCGTCTGAAAACCAAGCCATTTCGCTCAGCCTATAGAGAGTGCTTCCCGCCTGTTACAACAAGTCTGATACATAGAAATATAGCAACTGTCCTCAATCAATGCAAACGGTATTTAATCAAATATCAATGCTATAATTATAAAAGCACTTAATCACAGTAAAAAATGAACTAAGCTATCTTTCTTTGATAAATACAAGATAGAAAAGTTGCGTTACGCAATATCAAAATGTCATTTTTAGACAATTTCGAACGAAATATGGTTTATACACAGTTTCAAAATAAAAAGACGTCTGGCATATATATATATATATATATATATACACTTAAAATAAACAGTGACACATAGACTGAAACATAACAAAAGACTTACTTTTCAATATTTCGACCGTAATGGCGGTCGTCCTGAGGATAACCGTATATATAATATATATATTATATATATTCAATAAGACAATCAGAGTTTCATTTTTAAACCTATAAAATTGACCGAATTATGATTAGATAATTGGTAACATGAGATTTATTTTTGAACCTAGAAAGTTGACCAAATTCTGATTAAATAATGGTAACGAGAGTCGATTTTTGAAGCTAGAAAATTGACCGAATTCTGATTAGATAATTGGCAACATGAGATTGATTTTTGAACCTAGAAAATTGACCGCATCCTGATTAAATAATGGCAACGTAGTTCGATTTTTGAAGCTAGAAAATTGACCGAATTCTGATTAAAGAATTGGTAACACGAGATTGATTTTCGAACCTAAAATATTGACCGAATCCTGATTAAGTAATACATGATATATATTCGTAAACGTTGAGAGCAGTCCTTCTTGGAAGCATAAATGTAAAAATTAATGCTAGCTTAATTAATTTTGTTTAGTTTATTTAGATTTATGTATGTTACTTAATTGTTTAATAGTTAATTAGTATTTCAAAGGGCCAAAAAAACCACGAAAATGGAGCAAAGGCTGGATACGTTAGAGTAAAAAATAAAAAAAATACTTCCGATTTAAATAAATAAAACAATATCTGTTGGTTTGTCAGGTAGATTTTTCTATTTTTCTCATTAATACTGATTATAATTTGAATAAACTATAATTAATGTCTATATTATCAGATCTGCTAAATTCAATGACTGATGACGCAATAAGATGTATTATTAACATTAATATTCAATTCATGATAATGTTACTACTGTTTCATTTATACCATTATTCAATTTATTCATATGGTAAAATATTCACTCCTTATTCACCTCTAATTGAAGACAGTTGATGTTGTTTCCACACGCAGTTTCAATGATTTACCAGTCTCACCTATGTATATATTAGGACAAAATTTATATAAAATTTCGTATATAGTACTAAACTACTGGTCACCAAAAAAGTTAACAGCTAACAAATTATCCAACAATTGAAATAACTATAATCTATAATCATTATAAATTTTAAACAAAATAGATATTGATTTTAGTAGTTTTTTTTAAATATATATAGTTATAAATCTCTGATATTTTCGTTATATATTCCCACATGCTCTAAACAGAATAAAATATTAGAAATTCTGTGTGAATTCATGGCATTGGTATTGGAGATCCAGCACGCTACCGATTACGCCACGGGGACTTTTGTAAATCGTGCTTCCAAAACCTGCCATAAATGACGTCGAAAGATTAAATAATAGTTTTTCGACCTAAATTATAATAATTTAATTATAAGAAATTTAGAAAGAGAAAATTTAATGAATAATCGACGAGAATATAAAATAATTATTTAATATATCAACAAATGATATTTATTATAGTTAACAGACGTTTTAGAAATTATCATATTATTATAAGTAAATATTAATATTAACAGCACAAAATTATGTCCGTAATCAAAGAACACTGTCATAATAACTATTTTTTCTTCTTTAGATACATCTATTTCAATAAAAATGATAGAATAGGGCTCCCGATACATCGAAAGGTACAGGAAAGTTCTTAATAAAACAAATTCTCTCTAAAATAAGGAGTTCAGAACTAATTGCATTGGCTGTAGCATTTCAGGAATTGACAACTTCTTCCAGTTGTTAAGAGAGAAACTGATTCTGATATCTATAATGCTTGAATCAGTCTTACTTGTGGCGCAAATTTACTAAATTCCATTTAACTAGCAATATGAGAGTTGAAGAAGAAAATGAGGAATACTCTAAATTTCTGATAAATATTTGTGACGACAAAGTTCAAAAAAATGAATATAAAGGTATTATTACTGCCCGAAGACATTTTTATCCGTGCACAAAATGTTGATTAGTGTATTGAATACATTTACTCTTCATTCGCCAACACACAAATATTGTTCATATTTAAGTTTTTTTTTTAAACAAAAATAAATAAAGAGAACTGTCTTAAAAATGTATTCATTATCTTCTTTATAAGAAATAACATAATTTAGAATTTATCTGCATTTATGTGAACATGAATGCATTAAAAAGGAAGGTGTTAGATTCGCCCAAAGAGTCACGGGTATTCTAGTATGTATAAAAAGCACGCTAGATAGAACGGAGAAATTTTACTTGGGAAACCATCTTACTATAAGGATAAGGTAACATGGATATAATCAGATTTCTTGTAAGAATAGGGGCTTAACTTGTGTTAGTGTGTAAACAGGTTCTTTTTCTCATCCTAGTGTTTTCTATTACTCCTCTAAAGAAATAGGAAAGCAGAAATTGTAATGCTTTCATTACAATTTATTATAATGAACTGTTCATTGAAAGAATGAACAATGAGAAACATGTGTTTCTCCGTTCATTATCAAATATACACGATGATCATTTATTGACCGTCAATATATTGTTCATGAACAAAAGTATATAAAAGGCAACATTCATTGAATTTATATTTAGATATTAGAAAGGTTACCTCAATTTTATTTAAAAAGTACTCGATATAACTTTTATTGTTAAAAAAAAAGCCGACTATATTGCTTAAGCTGTTAATAGTTTATTAAGTGCAATTTATATTTCAGCCCATTAGTGGATACAGATTTATTTCATGAGGTTATGAAATTGGGTATGCAACTATTTTTAATAACAACTGTGGCAACACTGTAAGATATTCAGTAAATAATAAGATGTCATTAGATTTAACTTGTAAAATAGATTGACTGCTACAGGCATGACTGGCCTGTTTTAACGAGGTATGCGAACAGTTATTGTATGGAATTTACTCATGATTAGAAGAATATATATATATTGTAAACAGTAAAACGATCCAAAAGGACAACAAAAGTTTCACAGTGAATCACAAAGACAGAACTAAGGAACAAACACACTTACTGTTTCTAATTTTCGGTTGAACCGTCATCAGGAGAGTTGAGATAGGGACACCTAGCAGACTTGTAAGCGACGGTTGGAGACCCCGTCTTTAGGGTTAAAATGAAAATTAGAGACTGTAAGTGTATTTTTCCATTTATTCTCTACCTATAGAATTACTCTGAAACGTTTATTATCCTTTATGGGACAGTTTTCTAATTATTATTTTTCTATATTATAGTTGTTAATCAGAAGTAGATTATTACCCCCTAGATATAAAAACAGTAAAGATGAAAACATTTTGTACTAAATCACAATGATATTTAACAAAAAGAAGCATACTGACCTATTAAATCTCTGAAATGCCACTCCACATACCTGAAACATTAACCACATGACTTTTAGTTTATACAATACAATTACTTGATTAGTTGGTTTTATATATTAAAATTTATTATTGCATTTATATACTTAAATTAATATATAGTCAGTTAAGTTTTTATTCAAGCACTACTGACACCTATTAACTTTTTATAAACATACATCTCCAGTTGTGTTTATTAATACTTGAATATGGCAGTAGTTCCAAAACCATTGTTGAATAACTTATAGCAAGTGAAATATATTCACTTGTTAAATACATTTCTAGGAGTAAAGTTTCCTTTATTTCAATTTTGTGTATTTTTCCTTTGAAATTTTATGAAAATTGAGCTATAGATTTACACAATTCTATGGAAGTCCCCTTCACTACACAATAGAGGAAGTCCCCTGAATTCATTTGCTACATTTTGTTGTGAATATTATACTTGATGGGTGCCCGCTAGATGCATGTCTACAATTCATAACGTCTATAAGCAATAATGAAATAAATTAAGCAGATTGATAGTTCATAAAAAAGAATCCTATTGATTTTATGTAGCAACTTGTACTAAATATTCCTGACCTTCTAGTGATTCTAAAAGCATTCATATTTAGCATTTACACAATATCAAAATGGCATGAATGCTCCCATTAAATACGGATCGTTGCAAGACACAATATTAAGAATTCAAGAGAAAACTAGGTAATAACCATTCAGTAAAGATTCACTCAGTCTTCAGACAAAAGGCTTTCATTATTCTATGCTTTTCCAACACTCCCTGATCATCATAAGGCACACCTTCTTACTAAAGCAGTAGTACCTGGTGAAGAACATTCTGTGGTCGAAACGCGTTGTATGATTAAATCTTTGAGTGAGGAGACATAGTGTTTCTTTTAGGGGGTCAGGTTAGTTCAGTGGTTACGTGCTCACCTCTGAACTGATAGGACCGGGGTTCGATCCCCACCTGGCCCTCGATTTATTCACGCGGGAGGTGAATAAATCTGAGCACGTTGTCCCTCGGAGAACGACGCTAAACTGTCGGTCCCGAGCCTGTACGATGTCAGGTACTCGTTAAAGATCCCTACTCTAAATACACTTGAGTTAGGCAAAATTTAGGACTCCCACTGTAGAATCAATCTTCATTGTGTGGTATCACAAAGGGCCAATGCTTGGCCTACGTGTGTTCCCTTGTGGGACTGCCACTGCAACCTAACCTAACCTAACCTAGTGTTTCTTTTCCCTTCTCCTCAGGAGTAAATCCTATACAACAACTGCTTCGATAGCTCGTGAAAACTAATCAAGTATACTTGTTATCACTTTAAATAGTATATTATACTCGTATATAAAAAACAATTATATATATATATATATATATATATATATATATATCAGAAGTAAATAAATAATATAAAGCTTCAATAAATTTAATTTAAAAAAAAGAGTTACAGCCATTTAAAATATTTCCCACTTGAAGATAAAAAAACTCTTGACAGTTGAATAAATATTCACATAATTCATATGAAACAGTGCTTTGAAAAGAAAATAAAATCTGGAGTGGCCTACACTCAACTTTAATATAAGTAAACTTAATATCAGACTTCTTGGGTACGAATATATAATATGTAATGTCCCATTTAAGCATAATATAAATGTCTAAATGAGAGTTATTTATTTGTCTTTAATTTCTAGAGGTAGTACTGATGGTGATTGAGCCACACATCAATGTTATGCTTATTTTTGTATATCACGCCACTGATGCACATAATATCATTCGTATAACTACACTAGGAATAACATTTTTGAAAAGCAAAAGTGTAGATTTCGATTCACGAAATAATCCTCTTACTTATTAGACTAGAAGAGTGAAAAAAGTGGATATTTGTCAACAACGAAATAGGAAAGAGTCCATTCCTCACTCTTCAATATTACCAAATTTAATATGATTCATAAACATAAAAAAAATGTTCATCTCATATTAAGTTTTGTTCAAGAGTGTAACATATATGATATGATGTTAACATTTTTGGAAATCAGAAAGTGTAAATTTCGTGTTATCTACACGTTATTTTCGTGTACACGTAGATTTTGTGTTATTTTTTGTGAAACAAAAAATCTGTTTCAGAAGGACATGACTTGTTCTAATGTTCAGTGGATCTGTTACATAGTTTACCTGACGTCCTCCATTTAATACCTAAGACAAATTTTCTTATTTAAAATATAAAAATATTCCTATTTTATCTAAAAAATGTCAAAAACATCTAAAAAAAGATGTCATTTTAAGATATTTTTGAATATAAGATGTAGGATAATTTCATTTACTGTTTTTAAAAGCATGTTTTCAATTTTAAATTACATTTTATGTTTATGGTATTTTATAAAATTATTATGCAGGAAATTTTATGGCTTCATAGTATCTAATAAAAATCACTTTTCTTTCTCTTTGTCAAAAATCATATATATAAATTAACTCTTAGCATTGTGTTATCTTTTTCCTGCGTGCTGTATACTCTGTTATACGGTTGCTGTGAATGTATATTGAGATGAAATATATTAGTAATTGGCCAGTTTTGCAAACTAAAATCAAAGTTGAAGCAGGCTATTTGGTATAATTTAAAACTTTTATAGCTGAAAGCTTGAATTTTTTTAAGAATAATAGATATGAACTATTAGATTAGAATAGTAAAAAAAACTGGATATTTTTAACAAAAATAACTCGTGTTTTTTGAGGAAAGGGTCCATTCCTCACAAATTGGATATGCAGGTATAAGAAATATTTTAGGAGCCTTAAAAGACAGAAAAAAGGGAACAAAAGGATATGCAGGCAGAGTAAACAAAGGAGTTCAGAAAGAATGTGTAAACCCTTTGCTGCTGCTACATGGTGTTTACCTTCATAGACAAGGATCGTCTCGTCAATACTAGTATAATCTAAATAAACCATTATTTATAGTATTTGAACTGTTACATAACTGTGATATATTGAAGACATATTATGCCTTTGTCCTAAAAAAAATCAATATAGGTGCCTTTTTATCAATATTGAAACCTTTATGTTAGGAATGCAATTTCAAAGAAAAAAAGGAAACTGTGAATTCCATGTTTCATAGGATCCCTAACAAAGTATATTCCATTTAATTTTCTTTAACTATTGTTATGAATAATGATACATTCATTAGCTCCAACCATTTCTATAGAAATGTTTGAAAAATGAACTTTCTGTTCTAATCGATCCAGTATTACGTATATTAGTTTGTGTTCCATTTCATCTGATATCACATGTATTGGTTTGTAATCGGATAAGTTTGGACTAAATTAAATGAACACAATTATTAATTTAGTTAAATAACAAATCAATAAAAAAATTGTATACAAAAATAATATGTGTATATGGGGTGTGTTTTTGTTTAAATTTTGTCTTTACTTCTGTTTGATCTGCTGTCGAGAACTGTTTGAAATGTTTTACAATATCTGATTTGAATAATAAGCTGTAAATAAAAGTGGATTTATAGTGTATAATTTTCTGATTTAAGCTTCATACGTATACTGTGTTTAGCATTTAGGTTCTTTTAGCAAAAAAAAAGAAAAAACTTCCATACTTGTGAATGATATAATTTTTGATAATTTTTATTCTCTTTTCTGAATTTATGTAAAAATATTATTATAATTTGTAATGAACGAACAGTGTTTGGTTCGTTCTATAATAGTCTAGATTGCTATAACAAAAGGATCTTAAACTTCCTTTCAAAGATTAGCTGCCTAATGCAGGAAATGAACTTAGGACAGTGTTTGCCTGATGGTGCTTCGGTTCTAATCGAAACTTAATTCCAACCCTCTTTTGAAGCAAACCTGGAGAATTTCTTCAACGTTCTTCCTTCAAATCCTAATTACTTCCTTTCAGTATTCCTTCATTGTTCATGTATCTTGCTGTTTCATTAAAACTATTCCAATCTTTTCTCTAGAAAATAATTTAATTTGAAATCTGTTTAACATTTTTTTTCTTTTTTTTTTGGATACTTACTTCTTTTAAGTAATGAACAAAATTAATTCTGGCATATATAATGAAATATAAAATAATGAAGCAGCGTTGGCTTATTGAAAATTCAGGAGAGCGCTAAAGGTTTGCCGCAGACTACAGGAGAGCTGGGACGTGCAAGGCCTGGTAATGCCCCTTCCTTGACACTTAGTGTAAATGTTTATATCTACCGATTAGACGCTTACGAAGTATCCAGAAAAATAATATATCACTTCTAAACTTTACCATATTATAGATTGTTAGAAACACACAAGAAATACATTGAAATATTACTGTTTGTACCATTGAAGTATGTAAAACGATAAAAATAATGGATAACTTCTAAATTCTACCACATTATAGAGTGTTAGAAACACAAAAGAAATACATTGAACTATTACTGTTTGTACCATTAAAGTTGGTATAACTATAAGGAAAATCAAACCTGTGTAGTTTAAATAAGATAAATCTTTAATATTTTTTTTTAAAACAACTTTCGCCTGACAGGTGAGAACGAAAATATCAAAAACCGCAGATAAACCATAAATATTAGATATCAGCTATGAAATACATCATTGATCTACAATTTGGCATCCTCACTTCAGTCTTTCATGGGAAACGCGATTAGAATTAACTTTCAAATTATATAGATTAATGAAAATATTTGGGAATATATTGCAAACAGGTAGTATATAACAGGTATACAATGAGTCTTATCTATAGAAGATAGACTTGATTTCCTACTCATTATAATTCTTCTTACATAACATACGCAAGACAAGCATAATGTTAAATTAACCAGAGAGATGCTGGTTACAAATACTAAAATTATAAAAAAAGAAAGTAACCACCATAAAAAAAAATTTTAGAGGCTATATTAATTCAGAAACTGAAGCCTCTCCTAAATATTCAGGTCGAAAACAGTAGCCGTATTTTGAATCTATTTAGTTCACATCAAGGGCATCCAGAAACCCTTGCAGGTAGCTACTCAGGACGAGAGACCACTCACCCAACAGGATTAACGCCCACCATTTCTTAAACTTTATGGAAAACAACCCCCTTCTACCTTCTCCATGTATATATAAACTGATATTTCACCTTAGATCTTATTCACGTCCTGATGATGAATGTTGATCATTCGAAACATGTCGACCATAGGAGATGTACTTTATTGTGTAGACGAAATAACGAGAGTGTTATTTAGAGAAATTGAGAAACTTGTTAAGAAACAGGTATCAGCTAAGTTTGGTGTCATTTTCAATAATGTGTGTGTCAAAGAAGGACTGCTACCAAAATTTACGAATATATATATATATATATAAAGGTTTATATCTGAATATGTGTAGTTGATGTTTTTTTGACTAATTTTTGCTGTTCTGATTATAACGTTGGCTGAAAATAATTGTATTTATATGTGGCTAAAAGAATATTAAATAAGACTGATCAAATCTTTTTATTTTAATATTCTTTTGGCAGTAGAAAAATTACTATTGGAGTTATTTAGAATGTTTTTATGTTCCTCTCTATTTTGACAAAAATACTATATTCCAATTTATGCAGTCTTATTCTTGAAAACAAAGGCAACTAAATAACAAATTTACCAAACTTTTAATAAATAATGGAAGTTTGTTCTATATAATAATAGACTGTTAATTTTAAAAGTTCACCAGTAAGTTATAGTTTAAGACTATACCCTCTTCGATAGCAGTGGGACTCATTTTATTCCACTTTCTACAGCCGGCTTCATTTGTATTGGTAAATGTCGTAGGGATTTTAATTCTAGGCAAACTATTATATTTCCAGTAAATATTTATAAAGTCAATAGTACAAGTTTCCAGTTAACAACTTCAATTTTCAACTACTCTGCTACTCCAAACACCAAACAAAACTAACATTAAAATTAATTATATTCTGCCCGGAATGACGAAACCTATTGCTAAATATTCAGTTATAATAAAAAGTAATTTCTGGAATTCTAAATCAATTTAATCAACCAAAAACAAAGTTAAATGAAATGAATAATTCACTAAGTTAAACCTTTATTGATGGAAATGAATGTCGGAGCACATTTAATTTTGCAGGTCGAAGGAGAATATTTCACTTTTACAGTAAATTGAACCCTTGAGTATTACAATTGATCTTTTGAAAAACACAGGCCTAGTTTTTCAACAACATGTTGCATGTGTGTGTATCTGCATCTGCATGTGCGTGTGTGTGTCTGTAGGTGTTTAGACGGAAAGAAAGAGAGAGAGAGAGGTGAGAGAGAGAAAGAGAGAGAGGGTGAGAGAGAGAGAAAGAGAGAGGGGGAGAGAGATAGAAACAGAGAGTGAGAGAGAGAGAAAGAGAGAGGGGGAGAGAGAGATGAAAGATAGAGTGGGAGAAAGAGTGAGGGAGAGAAAGAGAGAGAGAGAGTGAGAGAGATAGAGAGAGTGAGAGCGAGAGAAATAGGGGGAGAGAGAAAGAGTGAGGGAGAGAAAGAGAGAGGGGGAGAGAGAGATAGAAAGATAGAGTGGGAGAAAGAGTGAGGGAGAGAAAGAGAGAGAGAGGGTGAGAGAGATAGCGAGAGCGAGAGAAAGAGGGGGAGAGAGAAAGAGTGAGGGAGAGAGAGAGAGAGAGAGAAAGAGAGGACAAAGAACGCTGAGAGAGAAAGATAACGATATAGCCGAGATACAAAAGTTGGTTCCCAGAGGAGTAGACAAATTGAAAGAAAGAGCAGGTCTTCTAGCTAACCTTCTACAGAAACCAGCTTTCCTGAATCTCTCCTTGAATGTCTAGTCCCTGGCAACTATGTCATTATCCTTACCATGAAATCAATATATCGAGAAAATAAAACAACAAAAATATTTTTACTACCAAACAAAAACATGGAGAGCTTAAGAAAAAGTTGAATTTACGATAACAAACAGATTTAAAACCGAAATAAATACGAAATATTGCATATTAGTCATTAAATCCATGACTTACTATTCCAAAGGTTTGTGTTTTATCATCAATTTTGCAGTCACTATTTCGATTATTAAATGATTTTTTTTTAAATGTAAAATTACTTCTTATATCTCATATGGATTAAGTTAAATATACGGTGATTGATATTATGAGGTCGGAGATAGTATCTGTAGGACACATCACAGAAATTGGTGCACTCCAGTAAATGCAAATGCTCTCTCTCTCTTCATTGGAGCATCTTATTGTCAAAGATGTTTGAGGAGTTATCTACAATTCCTATCAAATGATGGTGCTTCTGTAAATAGCATTCTGATGATGCTAAAAAATATTTTAATTATTCTGAGGTAAAATGAATAAACAAGCAAAAGTCTCCACACAAATGAAATTTTATTCAACAGCAACAACGCGTTTCGAAAACTGTTCGAATAAAACTTCATAAAACGCTGTTGAATAAAACTTCATTTGTGTGGAGACTTTTATTTGTTTATCTATTCTACCTCAGAATGAGTAAATACCACACAATTAAGGATTGCACAACTAATGATTTTAATTATTCTTATGACACAAAATATTTTCATTTTCCTAACAAAAAAGAGCAGTACAACGAGAAAATAAACTAAACACAACTCTTATATTTAAACCATAGCCCAAAACAGGGTATGGCACATCCATCAATCTTTCATTAACACTTTAAAAATAAGAAGTGTTTGTTTACCAGCAGTTATACATATTGGGCTTTCATTTTTTTGTACTATTCTAGGGGAGGAAATGGTGACTTATTTATTATTTGGCATACATTTTAGTAATAGGCGAGCCACATTACCTGATGATTCTACATTGGTGGTTATAAAATATGCTTAACTCGAATGACTTTTGAGTAGGCATCTTTAAAAAGTACCTGACATCGTACAGGCTCGGGACCGACAGCTTAACCGTCCTTTCCGAGGAAATGACGTCCTCAGATTTATTCAACTCCCCCATGAATAAATCTTAATTCAGAGTAGGTACTGAACCATAAATCTACCTGTCTAGAGGCGAGAATGTGTCACTGTGCTTACGTCGCCCACCGCCATATAAGAAGTTTAGAAATTAAAAATATTTTAAACACAATTGAATAAAAAACAAATGTAAAAATGAATTAAAACATCAAATTATTAAGAAATATAACGCAAAGTTCTGATCACAACATAAAGAATAAGTATCTATTTAACTATTGTTCTGTCTTGCTGTAAAAATTACAAATCTACTATAGTATACCGGCCTACTGCTATAGTATAACGGAAGTATATCGTTCTAAGTACACGGATGATGTTCTAAGTAACCTCTGGACGTTACAGGAAGGTTTATATACAGTAAGGTATCTTGTTTCTGGCTGTATGCCTTTTCAAAGACAATAAAAATCCTATCATTACTCTATTTCAGAATGAGTATTACCTGAATTTGAAAGAAATAACCACAGGATTCTTTTTGTAATAGACCATACATTTCTAAAACAAGATGAACTGTTAATCTGCTAAAAATTAAAGTATGATTGGATTATTGATACTTTTTTTAAAACTGTACAAGACTCCAATAACTGTAATAAACTAAGTGGTCATGATTTGTCTAAAGTCAAAAACTATCACACCTTGTAGATTTTAATTACAATAATTCGTCCCAGTAAATAGTTGCGTTAAACAAAGTGGATGATACTCCAGCGCACATTTACGAGTAGGTTTCCTAATTAGCACTTGCACGACTCATATACCAAATTTAATATATTATATAACTAAATTATTAAGTTAGTTAATATTATAAACCCAATGATATTTACAAAGATTAGAATTTTTCGAAATCTCGAGATGGAATTTCTTCGTGATTACAGTAATTTACTTATAGTGATGTAAAAATATAGTGCAAATATGATGGAGTTCAAACTCCAGTTAGATTGTTATGAACTGTAGCACTTCATTGGAGACTATAGTTCAGCTTATAAACCTGCTAGCTCTAGAATTTTCATGGTCTCCTCATTTTCGTTATCATTACATGTATAAAGGCTACATGGCTCTGTAAAATCTTTCAGATAGTTAAGCTTTCGATAGTTAGGCTATCAAATAAACAAGTAGCTCGATACTTACCATTTAAATTAATTAGTAAATAAGTTTGATTCACAACTTCACCCAGAAGTTTAAATCCTCTTTTATCTTACTATCAATCTTTAAACACGCACTGAGCCTGCGGCTTTTCATTGGTGTCCATAGAAACCAAAACTCCTTTTAAATTTATTTATTTTTATAATGTTAGCTGCCACAATATATCGCTGCTATTGTGAAATTTTTCTACTATTTTTTCTCATATATTCTAGACATTAGTACAAATCTAATAATTTCAGTTAAATCTAAATAAGTTGTAGGAATCATGAACATTTCGATGAATTCGCATGTTTTAAGGCCCTCAACTTCCTTCTTGAAGTATTTTTGATGATGTCTGTCAATAATTCTTTGAGTATGTCAGCATACAAAATATGGTAGGCACGCTAAAGGTCACACCGTTCGATAGGTCAAAATACTGTTGTACGAAAAATGGGTACCACAAAGACAGATATCTTCTATTGTTTGGGGCAATATTTCATGACAGAAAAGGTTTCTCTAAAAGGATGTTTTGGGCAGAATGTGATTTTAGACAAAATTTTTCCTGATAATTTACTGACTCAAAAGGTTTTGAAATTCTGGGATTATCATGGAACCTGCAGAAGCAAAAATTAAAAAAAAAACAGATTTTTAAAACAACATAAAAGCAACTTTTACCGATAAAATGTAATAATATTTACTAATGACTGATTCATAAAGCTTGTTGGCAGGATACAAGAAATAATGTTTGACAGATTAAAATGAAAGTGCACTTAAAAAATAACATCTTTTTTTGGGGATGATGTGAAGGCGTTTTTTTCAAAACAACTTTAACAAAGAGGAGAATTACGGTACATGATTTGAGGTACCGATTTTCTAGATCAGAAAATGTTTTTTAACACAAAACTGATAATTCTAGAACATTTTTTTTTCAAAAAATATAATGAAATTCCAATTACGGAAAAAGACAGAATAGATGTCAAAAATAAGAAATCATCTAGGGATAGTACCGACAATTCGATCCTGGACAATTGGGTACTAGGACTCTTATTTTGAAAATTCATTTATAGGACCATTGAGAGGAAAAGGTGATACAAGAAGGAGCCTTGATTTTCAATAAAATCTTGGAATGTTCATAACCGGTGTTTAAATGGAGAATCGCGTGCAATTAATCACAGCACATTATAGCAAATGTTTCCAGTACTTATCCAAAGATATGGTAAAATGATTGCAGTACTTAAAAGAGAAGAGAGTTTGGCAAAAACAAAACTACAAAAGTAACGAATCAGGATGAACCTTTAAAAAAAAAGAAGTACAGGGATTGTGACTGGCGAATCATTCATCTAGCACGAAACTATGATCAAGAATAAGAATGCAATTCCTTACAGCAATCATCCATAATATTAAAGTTTAATATTTTTTTATATATTTATTACAATAAGAAATGAAAAAAGTGTGAAATAAAGATGATAATACTTTTTTTAAATTAATCACCCATTTTTTTTATATTTCTTGTAAATAACTAAGAAAAAAGTCAAAAGAATCATTTTAAAATGACAGGCCCAGTACCGCATAGTCTTAGTACCGTCTTTGAACCCATTAAATTAGCTCTAATATATATATATATATATATATTAACTATGGGACTATATAGTTGATTATAGCAATTGAATGCGAGATTAATTAATGTAAGTGTTGGACTTACTTCAGTTGAAGTGGTTACTAATAAAGGCTCTCCTCAGGGAGGCATCTTAGCGAAACAATTGTAGAGATGATTTGGAGATGATCTACAGAACACTCTAAATAATCAACTTTACTGTACCAACGATAAATGAAATCATCATAAAAAAAAGCCCTTATAAATAATACTACCTTCGGGTTTATGCAGCAAGTTCTCAACATTGTCCAAACATGGGGCAACGAGAAAAGATCTAGATCTAAAACCTGCTAAAACGCTCAATATATGTTTCTCAGGAACAGAGTTTTTCGAACTTTTTTCGACATGGAACCCTTTTTGGTTCCAGTAACTTTCCCGGAAACCCCAGATTCTAATGATTTTATACATATCATAATATAAATCCTATCATATGCCATTTTAAATAGTATCTATATTTAAAAACAATTAAAAAAGTAATATTACTGCATGTGTATTTTTCGAATAAAAATTCGAATAAAAACTAAAAGAATTTTAATTTTCATATTTTCAACAAGTGCATAACACATAAAACAGAATTTACTAACAATTTTAACACAGAGTTTGTTTTGTAATCATTTTTAGCTTTATAGTTGAGAGTTTGATTCTCAAGTTAACCTCAGCATTAATTAAGTCTACTTCGGTATTTGGTTTCTGTGGTAGCTTCAAGGGAAAATCCAGTTTCACATAAGTAGGTAGTGGGAAATGGTACCAATGTGTGAAGTGCTATTTTTGCAATAGCAGGAAATTCGGGAATCAGATAGTTCTAAATACTGACTAGTTATTCATTCTAAATATGAATAACATTTTGACTACTTCTACTTATGGGTATATGTAGATATAAACATTATTCGGTTTCATGATTCACAAGAAATATAGAATAAATCCATACCCACAAAAAAAATTGTAGGCACATTTTTTTACTAAATGTTTTTCACGGAACCCCAGACAGTCCGTTAAGGAACCCCTGGGTTCCGCGGAACCCACTTTGAGGACCTCTGCTCTAGAAGAAACAAGGTGTCTAAATTGCTTTGTTTGAAAATATCATACTAGAAATATCAAAGATATAGAAATCTGGCAGTCTTTTTTATTGAAATCCAAAAGTTTTAAACCGTGAAACATTTATATTTAATAATGCCACAAAGGGACTGCCGTGCTCTGAAGAAGATTTTGCTAGGACATGGGGTCTGAATAATAAACCTACACTTTTGACTGTATAAAAATCCTATTAATGTTGTAATAAAACTAATTGCATGATATGCATCCGTTGTGTGCTTTTGTAAGATAATTGAAAAATGTATCTATTTATACCTTAATAAGCTACAGAGGCAGACGTGTGAAAATATACAAGAAATGTTCACCTTCACTATCATCGACATGGAAAACTTAATAAACGTCTTCCTTTTAAATATTTTTTATTATGAAAAAAGAAAATTTTCAAACATTGGTCTTGGCAAAAATGGAAATTTCTTTTATGGTATTTGAAACAATTTAATAGAAAGGAATTTCAGCAGCCTCTATGTTTCTTGACACACCGCTTCACATAGTACTTGTGAATTGTTTGTCACATACATAAATTCTTTTTATATTGAACTAAGAAATAAAATGAAATTAATTTGAATTAGCGACAAATAATGACCCCATGATAACTAAGCTTATATTATTTAGAATTAAGTACAGAATAAAACTCTTTTATTTTTAAATCTCTTTTTTCTCATCCTACTTCTATCTTATTAATCTCCTAAACATCCCTTCCTTAGCAAGCCTTTCACAAAACAATATCATTTCTTCACCAACAATTCAGAAAATAAAATATTAAAGAATGCTCTTCCTCGTAAATTAAACAAAAAAATTAATTTCAAATTAATAATAGTAACGAGAAGTAAGTCAAAATATATGAGTTACTACAACTATTCTTAATTTAAATCTATTTGCTGGTCATTTATAATAAGCCATTTCTCCAATAAACTTAGGCCATACAATTTTATTAAGCGTATTACGAGTAATTTGTGTAATAAAGCATTTGAGTCTATTTTTAGAAGGAAAAATAGTTTAAAAAAATGATAGAAAATTATTTACCCTAACAAAGGTTCTTCATTCTGAAAGAACAAAGTAGACACAGCTGAAGGGTAACATAATAACTTTCTATGAAAATATGTTCACAGATTTCCAGGATAGCACAAAAATTAAGATCTAAACCATTGCAAGTAAGATTAAATATAAAAAAAATAATTGAATTGCTCTTTGGTTATTTCATGACCACTACTGTGGCAAAATAAATAAATGATGTTAATATTGTGGATCACAAAGTTTCTGAAAAACTGACAGACAAGAGATATGATTCATGTTACTTCAAAGATTGGGTAAAAAAAAAATTTTTTCAATAAAATCTTTCCAGACTAATGCACCTGGTAGAAACCTTTAACAAACACTTTATCTTCTATCAGTGCCTCAAATGTTATTATATGTCTCAATTCTATTTATTAATCCATTTAATTAGGAAAATATTTGGAGATCAGGATACCTGCAGGATAAAATTCACTTGTTTAAAATGATATTTGGAAACATAAAAAATTAAAATTTCGTGAAAAGCAATGCTAAATGAATTTTAGTTTAAAATTTTTCATGTTTCAACATCAAAGGTATGTTTAATGAGAAACAAAGCTTTAATTTAATTTTATTGTAATTATCTAACTGTTGGATATGAGATATAAAATTGTGAATACCTTTCCAGGTTAGTGTTTGAATCTTTAGTTGTTAATGGTTACTAAATCACAGGAAGATATTATATGATAACATACAATGAATGATAACCTAGTTGATTAGCTGTTAATGATTATCATAAATATTTCTATACTAACAGGTATATTGTTTCATAGAAAGGAAAAGTGAACCTCACCTTTTTTTCAAACATTAAGGTTAAACATGAATAATTGTAGCACTAATCCTGGCAAATATTAATAATAATAATACTAGAGAGAACTAGTAACAACAACTTGTTCTATTCAAAATAAGAAAATAATATCATTTAATGTTCTTAGTAAACTTACTTTTGTACTAATAGTAATAACACATTGGATTAGTTAAAATAATAAAAAAATAATTGGATCTAGTTAAGCTAGATTATTAAAATTAGTTTAAAACAAAAAATGGGTTGTAAAATAACAGTTTGCATTCACCATTGATTCATCAAAAATTAACTTAAAAGCAGCAATACAAGAACTGAAGTACTTAAAACATAGTGTTCAATAAATGAAACAACATAATTTTATTTGTACATCGAGCAAAAAAAAAAATGTTTATGTTATATTATTACAGAATCTGGCATAGTTTCTTTTTGTTTCATTGTTTTAACAAAGAAAGGAAAAAAAATGATAAACTTTTAATGCCAGAAAAGTAATGTTATCTTATGGGTTTCAAATTATTTCTTACAATTTTAAATCGAATAATAAGTACCCATTAATAATTGGTAATATTAATCAATTTATAAGCTTGTAATTGAGAATTAAATAAAATTAAAAACAACAAATATAATTTGTATAAGAAATGTAAGGAATTACTATATAAAAAGGTTTGTGATTTTCTAAACAATGTTTTAAATTGATTACTTTATTCATCAAAAATTAAATTAAAAGCAGCAATGAGTGTAGTAATTATTTGTTAGTATTTAAAAGATGTAATCAGTTTAATTTAACTTGAATTGGAAAAAAAATTAGCTTTAAGCTAGATTTAGTTTTAAAACAAAAAATGGGTTGTAAAATAACAGTTTTCATAGACACATTGATTAAAAAGAAATTTATATTCATATTCTGTTATTGATTATTTTAATGTTGTTAATATTATTTTACAACTTAATAAACAATGCTATAAATAAGAAGTTAATTCAGATAAAAACTCAATTCTAAGTCATATAACAGCTTACTTTTACTAATGTTGTGATATTTCTTCCTACAAATAAAAATATTAATATTACATATCCTTTTTTATTTTCTAATATTCGAATTGTATCTAATGATATTAATACAAAGAAAACCAATTCATCATGTAATATTCTAAATTATTAGAAATATCAAATATTCTAGGAGGTATATTACTTTATCTGTAGGAATAACATTTTTTAAACTATACTTTCATTGTATATGAGTTTAAGTAAGTAAGTTTTAAAAGTTTTAGTAGCATTATTTACTAAAAAATATTTCTTATGCTAATTGGAAAAGATGCATAACTAATGAAAAAGATATAATCATTTTTTTTTCTGCTGCATTACTGTATTGTAGTGTAATTAATCACTATACTTTTCATTGTCATCATGTAATAGTTATAATTTAATGCACTGAAGTAAAAAAATAGAAGATACTTTTAAACTTTGCCCTAACCTTGTTTTTGATGTGCAGAGTTTGTTCTTATTTTCTTCTTCTTTTCAAAAACGTACGAACAAAAACAATAATTTCACTCGTGTATATCATTTACTAATCTAATTAATAAAATCTCTTTTAAACTGCTATAGATAACACTTTTTTTTTATCTGAACTCCAATTAAAAAGAAACAATGCGTACGGATATAAGAAAGACGCCATGATGGTTTGAAACTCTATAAAAGAGATTTGGCTCTTAATTAGTGCCAGTGTTGACACAATTTGTCAGGAAATAATGAACTAGATAGACACCTATAAATTTTAGTGAGTTTTATTCAACAACTAATTATTCTATAAAATGGATATTATTAATACTAAAGAAACATTTTTAAATAGATAATTTCATAATAAAATACACAAAATGTAAATAAATATATTAGTGTAATTTATCAATTGAGTTATCAGGTCGTTTGATAATAATGTGTTTCATTTTTTAATTTTTTTTCCCTGTGCCTTCAACTTTCATAAAATTAAAAATATTATTAAGTTAATTGACAAGCTCTTTTAATCCAATGTTTGTCTTAATCCACTGATCTCTATTTTGCTAATTTAAAACAATAGTATAATTAGCAATACTATAATACTATAATATTAGCAATAGTATAATAGTATATTAGTAGAATATTGAATGAATGAATAAAATGTTATCATTGTCACAGCCTTGTAAAAATGAATCACAATAATTAATAATGAAAGCAACAGTCATTTCCCAAGTAACATTTTAAATAAATTTTCAATATGTTGGAAATTTATATGGTAGAGTTTACATTGTTAATTATTATCTTTTCAAAGAGTTTGCAAAAAAACATAAAAATAATAATATATTTATTAGCATGGAACCTTTTTTTCTTTTAAATTTTTACTGAGAACAATCTATTTATAGATTATATTTGCATTTATCAACTACATTTTATTCTAAGTCGTGTAACTAGTTGTCCAATACCTTTTATTTAAATATCTTAATGCTTACTTTTTAATTCATTTACATTATTAATTAAAGTGAGTAAGTAAAGTAGTAAAGTAAGTAAAGGAGTAAAAAATAATTCTATTAATTCAGCAGCAATGAAAGCAGTTATTGTGTGGTATTTACTCATGATTAGAAAGGTGAAGAAACACTAAGTCTCCATAAACAAGGAGTCAGTGACCTTGGACTACTTACACAGTCAATATCACATTACTCAGGCAAATGTAACCTGATGATGAACACAAAGTGTTCGAAACGTGTTCCTTTTAACAAAACCTATTTTTTTTTTAGTCAAAAGTTAGTGTTTTTATCCTTTTCTAATCAAGATGAATGGCCTACACTCAACTTTACACGAAGTAAAAATAATATCAAACTTCTTGACAACAATCTGACGTTTTTTTCTTGTTTTAATGTGGCTATATACACTTGCCAATCAATTATGTGTCATATGTTTATATGTGGTAATGAAAAGTAAAAATTCATACATTTTAATGAATGAAATATTTCCTGTTGTTTTAAAAATCAGTTATTGCTTTTTTTAGTTTTTCAATATAATTCCAACATTTGAAGACTCTAAAGATAATAGTTTAGGAGAAACAAAATATTGTCTAAAAACTAAATTTTAGCCAAAAAAAAGTGACTTTCTTATCATGCATTACTGCTCCCAAGAACCTGGTTCATCTACATTATGAGGACAATATTGTGGTTAATAATAATTTGATCCTTCAAAGATTGTGGACTATAGAGTGTAGACAAGCTTTCGGGTACACACCCGCCCACATATACACAGATACCATCGAAAAAACGATAAAACAACTTTGAAGAATTGAAAACATGTAAATCTGTAAAAATCACAAAATCGAATTTTTTCCCAAATCACTATATCTTACTTATAGTAAAGTAATAAATGTTGGAAAATAATTTTTTAAAAAATTAGGAAAAAAATAATGTTGATGTCGTAATAACTTTGATTTTTTTAAACATATTTTGCAATCTATTAATGAATGTATTGTATGAAAATATATTGAGAAAGCATGTTTGTCATGAAATGATTATGAATTTGTACGTGATAGTGCAGCAGTGTTTGTGGAATGGAGAATGATTTGTAATGTGTTATTTTATGTTCATGTGAAATATACGCTGCATAGACTGATAACACTTCTACGACCAAATGAGACCATACAACCACGAATTAATGTAAACCAGTGGTTCTCAACGGGGTCCACATGGACCCCCAGGGGTCCGCAGAGGATTACTGGGGGTGCATGAGGAAAGTAGTATTCTGAAGGTCCATGACTCGCGGTTAGAGCTCTATGTTAAGTTTAAATGAATTTATCAGCAAACAAAAAATAAACCAAAGCGTTGTAAGCTTTGGCCGTACAATATTCAAACATAATTAAAATATAAGGCGTAATATCCTCGTCAGTATGTTAAAATGTTCCAATGTTTTAAAATATTCTATTGCACTTCTCTTTATGGTACATTCAAAATTGATTCTGTTACAATTTATTTCAGGGTACTTTATAAAATGTTAATAAAGAAATATTTTGTTATTGTTTTGAAAACATTTTTGTATTTCGTCATGCGTTGTAGATGTAATGAAATTATTTCATAATTAACGATATTCATTTACCTAAAAACAAATATTTATTTACAAATTTGTATAATTATGTTTTTTAAGTATCCGGGGGGAGTGGGGGTCCACAAGTAGCTTTTAGGGGGTCCACAAGCAAACAAAGGTTGAGAACCCCTGATGTAAACCGACAAACCAATTAGAAGATTACAGACACTTACATACCCACAATTATACCTATAGATTTACTTACTGATCCCACAATCACAGTACTACCATAACTCATAATATAACAATAACTATAACCATATAGTTATGGTTATAACCATAGCTATAACCATAACTACCATAACACTTACATACTCACAATTATACCTATAGATTTACTTACTGATCCCACAATCACAGTACTACTGTAACTCAGCAGTAGTGGGTCCGAAACCTCGAACTGCTGATTACAACGTGCATTACAGTGCGCAGAAAGAATTGTTGGTTGTTGGATGTAAAATACAGTTTGGAGGCATTTTATGGATCAGTTGTTATTACGTAAAGGCCTAGTGCTCATAATGGGCCCAGTACACCCCCAACGTGCTGAACAATATTCTATTTGAGAATGCTTTATATTAATTTTATTTGGTTCATAAATCTTTTTTTTTTCCTCAGAATCAACCTGCTATGGACAGCAGCTGCCTCTTGTTTAGCATAACCTGCGGTATCATCATTCCCATGACAAAAAGTCTCTCACATAAAGAGAAGATGTTATTCGAGCTAACCCCTTTAGCAGTTGCTTCTAGTATCCTCTGTCATCAACTTGTCACAGACTTAGCTCGGTATCTCCAGCTTGATCGCGATGCCTGTCTCAACTCAGGATTTCTCCACTTTATTCGGGTAACAAAAAAGACATCTTCTCTCTATGAATAGAGTATGTCTGTATTGTATCTATTTTGAGTAAAATAGAAGACAAATCATTAACAACATTACAGGTTTTACTAGAGGGGGCCTAGTTAACGTGTTTGCCTCTGAACTGGTGAGTTAGATACTCACTTTGGCTCTTGATTTATTCACATGGGAGGTTAATAAATCTGAGCACGTCATCCCTTGGAGAGAACATTAAACCAGTCCCGAGAATGTACAATGCCAAATACTTGTTAAAGATCCCTATTCTAAATACACATGGGTTGGAAAAAATTTAGAACTCCCAATGTTGATTCTATCTTCATTGTGTGATGTCAAAAATACCCAATGTTCCGTCTATTTCTGTTCCGTTGTCGGACTGCCACTTTAGCTTACAGTGTTGACCTACTACAGGTTTTATCACCATATTTATCTTTCATAAACAACTAATAAAAACATAAAAGAAAATAGTTTACTTCTTTGTAATATTCATTACTTGTGCAATCTATTATAGTGTGGTCTTTACTCATATGGGGGAATTTCCAAAATTACATCTGCGCATACAGAAAAAAAAGAGTTTAATTAGGATTTACAGTTTATTTCGGATATGTTTTCATTGATGATGTGTGTATATATTACAAATAATTATATTATTATTTTAAAATTGATAAACATTGTTTTAGTAGTTTTTTTATATATTTTCCAAACTAATGTTAATTCTTTACTGAGTTATTCACGAGCAAACCATTTGTGTAATTTTTACTTTGTGTTTCTCTGGTTTTAATGACAGTCCATGGATTATGTTCTTCAGCTTTTCATTTATAACGAATACTGTTAACGAGCCTTCTAATTAGTCGTAGATTAATTATTAATAAAGGTTTAATTACCATTATTTCTTCTCTTTCTTTTTTTATCCCATTTTTTGTTCCAGTAATTTTGTTTGTCCTCTTCTTTAACTTTATTTCGTAAAAGTATTTTAATTAATATAATCATAATTTAATGTCCTTTTAGATTTTTTTTTAATAATTGGTTGGTACTTTTAAAAGTAGTTGTTAATTAATTTTCTGATGTTTTTATTAAGCATGCACATAATATTTAGGGGCGACAATCTTTAATTGTATTAATTTTCCAAAGTTTTATTTAGTATTCATACATCGCTTTCCATAATATCATCTTTTTATACTACGGCTTCTAATTCCATTAGTTTATTCTAAATATTTCAATATTGAATTTCAAACCTAAGATATTTTTTTCTCTACTCAGTTGGATCTTTTTTTGTTTGTTTTTTTTTCTTTTTTAATCCACATTGATATTTGTATTCGGATTTCCTTTAATTAATTATGATTTATTTTATTTTAGCATTAGAAATTCTTATCAATTATACGAATATTAATTGGGTTACTTTCTTTTTTGATTGAGTATCCATGTTTTCTTTTGGTGGTAGTATTTTTTTTTTATTTTTTTTTTTCTATGGCTTGATTTATAAAGCTATCTTTTGATTTTTACAAAGTTCGTTTTTTTTCTGTTTAGTTCAAATTTCTTTCTTATTCCTGTTAATTATGAGATTTAATGTAATTAATTTAAGAATATTGCCTAATTTTCTAGTATCTTTCTAGAATCTTTTATTTCTAGTATCCATGAAATAAAAGAACCCAGTTTTAAATAGATAATTAGAACTACAATGGCGTATGAGTTTCAATCTACTTCCATGCAGTAAAAAGTAACAGCACCACAGTTCAATAGTCCAGAACAATTATGCTTTTCTTATACGGAGGGAGACAAGCATGGGTCATTTCTTGCCATCGGGAATAGGGGATCAGCTTAGATCAATGGTTCACGTACTCGCTTCTGAACTGGTAGGTCCGGGGTTCGATTTCCACCTGGCCCTCGATTTATTCACGTGGGAGGTGAATAAATCTGACTATGTCGTCCCTCGAATAGGACGTTAAACTAATGGTTCCAAGCCTGTACTATGTCGGGTACTCGTTAAAAAAAAAAACGTACTCAAAATAAACTTGAGTTAGGCAAAATTTCGGACTCGCAATGTAGAATCAACAGTTAATGTGGCTTGCCCATTACTAAAATGGGTACCAAATAATAAATGAGCTGCAATTTCCTCCCTTAAAACAGTACAAAATTATGAAAACCTTATTAGTGTGGGCGACGAACTTGTTATTTGGAAAACGAACTTGTTTCAAATATATAGCACGTTAAAAAGTTATGTGGAACTAATTCAAAAGTAAACTTTAGTATCTAAATTAAAAGATAATCATTCTGAGGTAAAATGGGTAAAAAAAACAAAAGTCTCCACACAAATGAAGTTTTATTCAACAGCTACAACGCGCTTTGAACACTTTGTGTTCATCATCAGGAAGACACTATAATACAAATTATATCTAATCAGTTACAAAATTAGAGTGAAATAATAAAATTCAATTAAGAGAATTCAAGACATATCCAAGGATGTGGTGCTGAAGGGGTTGTCCAATGAAAGAGTGGGAATAGGCATTTAGGAGATAAGGTGACAAAGGTGTCGGGTATACTGAAAACTGTTAACTGAAATACAGAAGGCCAGAAACACACTAATTTAGAGGAAAGAAACTTTTTTTAAAAAAAAATTTATTCTTTGTGATTCTAGGAACAGTTTAAGAAATTTTTTTTTACGGATTTCATTTTATAAAAAATTTTACGGATTGCACAACTAATGATTTTAAAAAAATTTAAGTGGAAACTCTGTTTTGTTTGCAGCTAGCTATGTCAATTGCAGCATCCTGCTTCCTTTTCGACTCCTTTGCCAGTGGTTATAATACTCTGATACAACTGTACATGTATGCATTCGGCTGTCAGGTAAATATCTTGATTTACAAGAATTCATTATAAGCGAAACATTATAGGTAAAGAATATTTCACAGGTTTGTAAAAGGATGCCCAGCAGTCCGACATTTCTCTCGTACACCACTGAGCTCCTCACAGGGAAGTTTTTCTTCAGGCTTATCTCGTTTGCGTTAAGTTGTTACGCTATGAAAGAAATAATGATTTCATCCATGATGTACAGGAACATTGAAGAAGATTTGTTCTTTTGAATAAAATCAATCAAAGTCGATAACTCAAAATTAATACAAAAATATATATAATCCCTTTACTATTTTTGGAAAATTATTGTTAAAAAATAAGGATGAAACATAGAAAAATCATATGATCAATAGCATTAATTTAAATGTGATTTTTATTAGGTTGAATGGTTGTATTTTATAACCCATAATAATACATTGCGCATTGGAATTCTACTAAATTAGGTTCAATTGCTGCTGTATACTATATATATTATAACTACTGAATCATATCTTTGTTCAAATTATCTGTAATAACTATTATGATATGGGTGGGCAAAATAGCAGAGACTTTGGTAAGAATTCAACAAAATTTATACGTAAAAAATTGAGTTAAACATAGAAAATAAAACATAGATAAGTTGAAAACACACATATACAGTCTTCTAATTTTCGGCATGAACTATCATCAGGAGAAATAAGGGAGGAAAATCAAGTAAACTGGTTTTACTTTATTTTTAGGTCAAAATCCGTGCTAGGGCTTATTCTTGGGGGAAGGTGTCAAATACATTAAGTAGATTTGCATAATTTTGTTTAATATTTTTTTTATACAGAAATATAAATTTATTCGATTACAATCATGTCATCTTTTGGAATATCATCTTAAATTATCAAAATTTTGAATTTTGTTCTGATTTTCCTCCAAATCTATTTCCTGTAGAATCATTGGCCTGAATCTCTCATGTCTGGCAATATAACCGAGGTTAAGTTAATATTTCTTATCTAAGTAGCCTCCTTGAAACGAACTTTAGAAGTAAACAAGAATTTCTTGGAATATTTTTTTCCAATGAATTCTCTGAAATATTACGACAGCTAGAGATACCAACTATATTCAACAGGAATTTTTTAACGAGTTATATTTTTCACATTAATCCTTTTTAAGCTAGCAGGCCTATTTTCGAGAGGTGATGCGCCTTATAGTCCAAAACGTCTTTCTGATTTATATATTTACGCTCAGAATGCTTATTTTCGCGTTAAAAAGGTGACAGTGTTGCAATACATTCTTGCCACATTCAACGCACCTCTCATTTCTGATAACAGTCTGGTACTGATACGAATACATTTCCTGTGCTCATTAAATTAAATTCTTGCAGTGTTCATTATTGACAGCAATTATTAGACCTAGCTTCGTGTTCACATGCATTCCAACATTGCCTGGTATCTAAGAAAACTCCTTCAGAAAGTCCTTTATAATCAGTTCTTTAACACGTTTCGTAAATTAAATTTATCATGGGGTCGCTCTGAAATTAATTGTCTCAGTTATATTACAACGAAGAATGACTAGTGTAAAGAAACTCATTACATTAGCTCTATCAAACAAGTATTTAATGATTATGTAATTACATATTCAATAGGTGTTTAAAGAATTGAAAATACTGCTTGATCTACTGTTCAATTGAATCAACAGTGAAATATGATGTGACCTCACATTCAATGTTCAAGAAGCTTTCCAATTCTACTCTAGATCTTATGTATACGAGTAAGGCAAGATACTATACTTTTGATGGCATTCTTTATAGCCAACAATTTATATTTTTTGATCTCCGGTATCTCCAAATCTTCCTATATAGTTATACTTGGGTTATTAAAACACAGTACTGGCATACTAGACACAAAGTAAATTTCATTAAACAATATATAGATGACCTATGTTGAATATTTAAAAAAAGAGGATGAAGAGCAACAACAAAGATTAAATATTTTGAATTCTATTTACAATCGACTCTAATTTGCATTTGAAACTGAATAAGATGAACGACTCTCGTTTTTTTTTAATCTGAAATTTATACAAGGTGAACAAACTAGTATGCAAACCAACTAGTGCTGCGGTAATTTTCAATTATTACTTTCCTCATGCTGTTGAATTTAAAGTAAAAAATTAAAATTTAAAATTAATTAAAATTACCAGTCCATGTTTCCAAAAATAAGAATAAGGTTGCCAGAAAAATGGCTTCTTAAATATCATATGCGAACATTTTTTATTTAGACATTTAAGACAACTGCAAAAATAATATCAATAACAATTTATTTCGCTATAGATTTCACATTAATCTAGAATTATACGTAAAAATTGTTCAAAATTAGATTACTTCTGGGTTTATTACAAATAACTCATAAAATGTTGAAACAAAACGTATAAAAAATACCCTTGCATTTTATAATAAAATAAACGTTATATTACTTAATGGAAAAATACTAATGGAGTTGAAAAACAAACTATCTTATTTATGCCATTAAACGTAAAGATTGAAACGATTTAGCAACTGGTATTTACCAGAGTAACAAATAAATGGGATCCAATATAATGAACTCACACGGGCACCTAATCACCGTATTTTATATGCTTTGTAGGTATGTTGTGCTAGATTTATTCTTCATTGTTTATTATTATGAGTTTAAAATACTTTCGGAATAGCCCTAGTTGTAACTGTATGTACTGTAATAAGCAGTTATGAAGTCACCTAAAACGTTTCTAAACTGTATAATTACACCTGCTAGCTGCAGGAAAGTTATCCGAAGAGAACAAAACTTTACGTGGAGTTAATTTAGAGTTCATGTAACAAATCAGGCCGAAATGTTTAACACAATTCTAGCCTACCACAATTAATTACTCTCTGTTCATTCGGTAAATATTTAGTTGTGCTTAAAGTATATCAACTTAAATTTATTTATTCCTAGCTTATCTAGTTGCCAAAGATTTTTCTATAATAATTAATTGTGAAAAGTTTCCTGCAACATTGTAGAATATATGTATCTTGTATCTATGAAGTAAGAAGGATTTCTGTAAAGGCTGGAGTTTTGTAGCCAAATCTCATATGAAACATTAATAACATTCCAGGGAACACCAAAAATATTAAAATGAAAGTTTTATTGGGAATTTCAAAAATTACGTCATCACACACAAAAAAAGTTAAAAATGAAAACTAACAACGAGTTACAAACACTTAGTGTTCTTTTTAGGTTTACATCCAAAAATATATACTGTATCTGTAAGCTTTAAGAACATCAGAGTAAATTATTTGAAATTGAATGCCATATATGAATGGTGAATTGCATATTGAGGTTTTTAACAAAAATACTAATAACATAATAAACGAACAAATTAAGCACCAGGCAGACATAATATTTAAACCAATAAAAAACATGAAAAGACGACAGGACGGACAGGACAGAGATGACTTAAAGTTTAAAAGACAAAAAACAGATTAAACAAAATAAAATTATTTCCGTGATTTTGGAAGGTAACGTTAGTCCCATTGATGATGCAGCCATTGCGAAACCGGTCGGGAGACTTCTTTAAACACCTTTTTCCTCATCACTTAACACTCTCATTATTTGTCACATACATATATTAACTTACAGCTTTCTACAATGTAAAACGATTGTATCCTGAGGTACGCCTATCAGCATCTGCGCTATTGGAAAGTGTTGATCATTAATGGCAACAAAAAATCGTCTATTAGCGAGGAATGATTTTATCATGTCAATAAACCAATCAGGTAGGCTGAAACATTTCAGTTTGTTGAGGAGAGACTTATGCCAGACCGAGTCGAAGGCACGCCGCAAGTCCAAGAACACATCTTGGGTTCTTTGAGGGGACGGAGCCGGACAATGTGACGGCCCTTGGTTTACGAATTGTAAAAACCTTCAAATTTGTAGAATAGTTCCTTGTAGGGCACGAAAACCAAATTGCTTGGGTCAGAAGTGAAAAACATTTTTGACCTTTAGTGGTATTAACCTCTCATAGACTTTACCAAGACAGGATAGGAGGCTTATGGGTCTGTAGTCTGTGGGGCAGTGTCCTAATTTTATGGGGTTTAGACATTATTACTACCTTGACCATTCTTAAGCCGGAGCTGAAGAGAGCAGTTACTTTGGCTGGTAGTTTCATTAGCATCCTGTTAGTAATGCCCTGGTGGGCAGTGGAGCTCTTTTTCTTAAGTGTGGTGATTACTTTATTAATATCTGAGGGGTAAAAAATATTGAATGATCAGGGGCAGTTTTGGTTATGACACAGTGGTTACGTGCTCACCTCTGAACTGATAGGACCGGGGTTCGATCCCCACCTGGCCCTCGATTTATTCACGTGGAAGGTGAATAAATCTGAGTATGTCGTCCCTCAGAGAAGGACGTTAAACTGTCGGTCCCGAGCCTGTACGTTGTCAGGTACTCGTTAAAGATCCCTACTCTAAATACACTTGAGTTAGGCAAAATTTAGGACTCCCACTGTAGAATCAATCTTCATTGTGTGGTATCACAAAGGGCCAATGCTCGGCCTAAGTGTGTTTCCTTGTGGGACTGCCACTGCGAACCTAACCTAACCTAATCTAGTTATGACACAAGATATTGGAGGGATACATGAGTTAGGGTGAGATTTGTAGAGGTCAGTAAGGTTGGATACCTTGGGATTTAGGCCCACGCGCCTTGAGCTCAAAAAGTTGAGATAAGATAGACTGCACAATGCTGTCTACCGAGTCTGTCATGTTTAACTTGTAGAGAAAGTGATTTAATACAGATCAGTCAGTACATCAATGAGTCAGTCCGTCAGTGAAACAAGTGCTTATAATGTGTGTGCCTAACTGAGTTACTTACGTGAACACAATTTTCTTACAATAACTATTTAGTAAACACTTGATTTGATAACTTGATTAATCTATGAAATTAAAACTACACTTTTACACAAGACACTTGAAGGTCTGGTTGAAAGCTTCCTGTTGAAAGCAGAGAAAAATCTGAAGTTTTGATGGCAGGAACTTCAATATAGTCGTCACTTTGGTTATCCAGGAAGGAAGATACTCGGTCAGATGATAAAGGCTTTGAAGAGTAAGAGATGCCACATCTGACCATGCAGAGGCAGGCGCAGGTGTTTGGTGTAGAATCAGTAAGTAGAAATAGCAATCTTCGGGTAAGTTCTATTAAGTTAAATTTTGTCCAGTCTGATGGGTCGGGTCAGTAGGTAAAAGTAAACGGTTAGCAGGCCGAACAGCAGGTAGCAGAGCAGGCACAGAGGTCAAGATCCTTGGGGTTGAGTGACACCACTATAAACCCACCCACCATAAACAGACTCCAAATCAACTATTCGACCTATAAACTTTTAAACCGATTCAGGTACATCCTGAAGGACAGGAACAAAGATCCACAGAACCTTAACCGACCGTTCACTCCAGCCACCGATACCTGGCTTTATTCGACTATTCCAAATACTTCTTATTGGATACCTAATTATTCCTAATTATATTCCTAATTATTACGACCAAAGGTCTCAACTATGCATTACAATAATTAATACCGTAATGGTTAGTGAATTTAAATTAGCAATGTTTATTGGTAAAAGAGGAGTTGATATTAAATATGGACAAACTAATTTTGTCGTTTGTTCCTATCGTTTGTCCCGTTTCAGATAGTAGTATAAAACAATAGTCTAAATCTAAAGTATTAGATAAGTATATCTCTTAGTAAACATAACTGAAGTTAGAGACCACTTTATATTCATTGAGAGATATAAAACAAACCATTAAAAACATTATAATCTGCATATAATATACGCAGCAAGTAATAGATGGACTTTTTCGATGTAATTAAGTGTTTTGATAATGTTGAAATAAAGATAAATAGTATTCAACTTCATTGATTTGTTTAACATGGATAAATTCTAATAATAACTGTTATGCTTATTTAAAATAAATTTAATTTCATATTATTAAAAAAAAATAAATTGTTCTCGTTACTTTTCTTTTTAACTAATAAACCCGATATTTCAAAGAACGAAGATTCATAAACTTAGAGTTAATAAACGAAGTAAAGCACAATAAAATATTGTAAACTGGCTCTTGAGGTTCAAAGGAATTCAATGCTTTACTTTGGGGTCTCTTACAAAAGGGTTTCCTTAAAATATGCCGCCCTTGATTGTGGGTTTGTCGTTAGGGTGCTCGCACAAAGGATCCCTGAGGGAGCTCCGTCTCTTATTAAGCCCTCTCTAGTCCTACCCCCGTGAAATTGGGGCAATTTTTTTTTTCGTGAATGTACCGGGGGGGGGGGGGGGGAGGAAAAAAAAGATGGGGGAGTGGGGGGGAGATGGCATTAGCACTACAATAAGGATTTTGTCACTCGAGTAATACGCATGCAGATTGAGGCAGAAGTTGCGTAATTGTATCATTCCTTATTGTATATCGGTGGTCTCTCATGAATATACATTATTTTCGGGCAGATTTAATGTGCCACGGCCACCAGCCCTTTGCTCGGCTTGTGCATAATATCCAGTTTATAGACCCCCCCTGTATCGAAAGCTTAATTAAACTTCATCTGACGATTCCCATAGAAATCGCAACACTCTATTTGAGACCAGGAAAATCAATTTTCCAATCGTAATTCAAACGTAATTCAATTGTTTTTCAATGCATACGCTACATAAAAGAACCGACCTTTCGGATTTTATCAGTATAGTCAATCCATTCATCTTGCTGTTAAATATTACAAACATCGCCAATTAAGAGACATACTTTATGAACCTTCACCACACGTCTCGAAACTTAATCCATATAAATTTATTTTCTCTCGAAATATATTTAACAGAAGTACAGCTATATACATATATTTAAAAAATCGACTAATACAATGAAACTGAAGAAATAACCTCTTGTGCTGTTATACATCGAAAAAGTATATACATACATATATAGGTGTATAATAAAATCGGGATTCGGTCAATTTTCCAGGATCAAAATCAAACTCTCAATGCCGACGTTTCGGTTTTATTTAAAGCCTTTTTCATAGGTGAAGAATATATATATAATGGTGAAGAAAATGACATCAGTGAAATACGGTCAGTAGTTCAACGAAATATATATATTTATGTATATTTCTCGGTATTCCCCATGAGATATGAAGATTTTTTTATGATAACAGATAAAGAAATATTGATCTGAATTCTCTTCAATGTTTTTCTCTCTACCTTTTTGTCATTAATTAATTATCTATGAGGACTGTTTCAGGATATTTCCAGAAGCTTTAGTGAATAAATAATTTATTTAATTCTATTTTTTTTGTCGTTCTGTAGGTTTTAAATAAACTTAAAATATAGATCACTTGCTTTATAGAACCATAATTGTGGTCATATTTTTCCAATATTCTTTTTATATTTTCATAGAACCTCTTAAAAACTGGTATTCTCATGTAAAGAAATTATGTTCACTTGGAACTTCTCGTAAAAGTTGTTTTTTTGAAAAATTTCCTAGCAAACTCTAGCGAAAAGAAAAACAGACTCAATTAGTTATCAACGAATTTATTATATTATTAACTTACAAAAGTTGAGTTTAGGTCACGGCTGATTTCTATTTTTGGAAACATAAGTAATAACTTACAATCTAATGAAAACAATTTTTTTTGTCAAACACCATGAGTAGGGTATAGACTTCTAGACAATGGAGATAAATTTTACTTTGTCTTATCATAAAATATAGCACTGGATAGTTTAAATTGATGTCGGTAAAGAAAATGAAACATTAAAATACTTAAAATCATAAATTTTGAAAAAAAAACATTATATAATGTAATTCTGATTAAAATCTCAAAAAAAAAGGAAACCAATAAGTCAAATGAACATAATTGAAATGATCGTAATGAGGTGAACAGTCGGAAAACTTATAAGATTGTAACAGTGGTTAAATAACAATGATGAAATAAAGAATGTAAGAACATACATGAAATACTCTGAAATATTTCTTAAAGTTTTTTACACTCTTACATTCTTATATTTCTTAAAGAATGTAAGAAAAGTACAAGATAGTTATAAATGTAGTAATCAAGAGAAAGTGAAAGGAGAAAATAGAAAGTTTTGGAAAATTACCTCAACCCCATCTCTCACTTGCTTTTATTATTGTAATAATTGGGAAGTAAAGGAGTGATCATGCGCCTCTAGCATTTAACTCCGACTTTCGACCTTCGTGAGGTTAACCTGCTATATGTAGAGACAAACGAAAGAGGAGGAGAAGGTGACTAGGGGCTGGGACTACCCACCTTCGTTTCACATACTTCTAACTTCCCAAATCATCTCTTCTTATCCCAGCCCCAATCCAAGGTGTTATGCGATCCGTGTCGAAGGATGGATGATACAGGGGTGACTTATTACGAACGGATCATCAAGGGTACCTCCTTGAGTAAATAGTCCTTCCTCCGGTATGCGGTGCTCTGCCGGAGCGAGCAAAATACCACCGAAAGAGCTTCAGAGATTTTCCCCTGTATGATATCAGTTTAGAGACCATCCTCTGGAAAAGCAGAGGGTCAAAAAGCGCTAACTAGTGAAAGTCAACCTCCCACAAGTGCACCTAAAAATCCCGAAGAAGTAGAAAGGAAGTCACTTTCTCCCAAAACGTAGGGAGCCTGAATGGGCATTATCAATTATGGTTGCACCTCGTAGTTGACTGTCAGGAAACTTTCCTGCCTGAGGTAGGTTCTTCGAGACACTCAACAAACTATAGACAAATTTCTATTGCTGGACCCTTCAAAAGTGCTGAGCTTCTTGGAGTCGTTGAAGCTAACTGCTGGGGTACTTTAGTACAAAAGGGGGGGGGGGGGGGGAGTATATTAGTTTTTTTGATTCAGCGCTATAGTCAGAAAAATTAAATAATAAAAAAAAATTGGAATATTTTCTTCTCTTCTGATATATTTTAAATTGAGCAGTTTATATAGGGTAATAAATTGAGTGTTATAATATTAAATCTACTGCTATAATACATAAGTAAGTCGGACTTTGAATATTTTAATAGTTGATGGAATGAGTTTTTTTTCATTTAACAATTGATAATAACGAAAGGTTATGCAGCAAATTGTAACAGTGTTTAGCACTTAAAACTCGATTGTTAGATAAAATCAACAGGTAAAAGAGAGGCCTAGACAGAGCGCGCCACCTGACTGTCAGAAAGGTTTGCTGAGAACTCCAATTAATACGAGAACCCTTCTCTCTGCTTCCAAATTAAATATAATTTATCAACCAGACCTAATGGAAGCTGTTATTTATTTAAAGCCCTTTTTACGAAACCCTGCTGGAGTCAAGTGCGATTCCTTTGCTAAAGCACTTTCACCTATTAAAAGGGCAATGAAAAACACTGACTGATGGACAGAATCAGTACTGAAATGAAAAATAAAACAGCACCGGCTTATAAATAGACCTAAATAAGTCACTAAGAGAAACTAACAAGTTTTAATGCCCAGTAGAACTTTATTTAAATAAAATCAATGTTAAACGAGGACTAATACATTGTTCTTTTTATGTTGAACAAAAATCAGGTTTTTTTTTTAATATAATAAGAAAGCTCCTATGATAATTAATTACTTTTAAAGGTTACTTTCTAATTTTATTATTATAAAATTTGAAATGGATGTTGAGGATTTCGTCCAAAGAATTAACTACTCCTATTTTCAAAGCTGAAAACAATTTCTTGAAAATAAATACTTCCAAAGAATATCAAACAACAGAGAAGGCAACAAACACAATAAGCAACAAACACAATAAGCAACAAACACAATATGCAACAAACACAATAAGCAGCAAACACAATAAGCAATAAACACAATATGGAACAAACACAATAAGCAGCAAACACAATAAGCAATAAACACAATATGCAACAAACACAATAAGCAGCAAACACAATAAGCAACAAACACAATATGTAACAAACAACAAATAAAGTGAAAGAAAACCAAAAATAGACAGCGATATTTCATTTTTAAAAGAGCAAATGCGTTCGTTGTTCTTTTTTTTGATGACCATTATAAATTTTCAAGACTAAAAAAAAATTAAACAGATAAGTGATACAGCAAAATAACTCTGCAAGGATATCTTCGCAGAACATTCAAGAAAACAGAAACCAATAGAACACAATAAGCAAAAATTATAAACAATACAAATAAGCAAAATATAAACAAATTAACGGGAAATCAAAAACCTACTAAGTTAATACTTTTTTGTGAAGTAGAACTATTTTTGTTTGATGCATTTATCTAACAGCATCATAATTTACACAAAAACAAAGGGAGTTCACATAACCATAAAAAAAAAACAAGAGACCCCTCTACGTTGAAATTAATTACTGTCTAATACAGTTAAAAAAACAAATTAGATAAAATGAACAAAAAGAAAACCAAAGAATAGAGACTCTAATTATAGGAAATGGCATGACATACTAGTTTCTATTGGTTGATATTCTGTGGGTGTATTTTTTTTTAATTAATTATGTATTCAATAAATTGTTTTTAGCCTTAAGAATGCCCAATAATTCTCTGTGAAACGCCCGCTTATAATCTTTAATTCTTTGGACCAAATCCTCAAAAAGTCACTTTGAACTTTAAGAATCAATGGTCGAAAACCTAGATAAATGTTTATTATTACACTTATGTCTATTATATATTCAAGTAACTCACAACAACGAGTAGGGGTCTAACACAAAGACGATCAAAACTGGACACAATACGAATCCAAAATCGAATAAGAGTAGCACATGCAGCAATGAAACACACTGACAAATTCAAATTTTCGTGCAATCCGTCTTCAGGGCGAAAGAGAAAGGGAGACCAAGCACGTTGTAGACGCAAAGAGTTACTTGCCGTTGCGTCTTTGACGTGTTTGGTATTCCTTTCTCTTTTCTCCAAAAGACGGATTGCCCAAAATTTGGGTTTGTAGGTGTTTTTCTTTATTCTGTGTCTTTCTCTTCTTCGATTTACAACTCATATATATATATATTTTCAAAATATCGTTGTGAGACTTTTGTATGTGTCTTTATTTGTTTTTCTCTTTCCTGTGTGAACTATATATATATATATATACTTAAAATAAACTGTGACACATAGACAGAAATATTAAAAAGTGAGTCTTTGTTATGTTCTGTCTATGTGTCACAGTTTATTTTAAGTGTAATCTGCCCTACCGGACCGTTTCCGTTTATCATGGTATATATATATATATAAAAGATTTTACATAAACACGTGAAATAACAATCAATGATCAAACCACAATAAGAAATGGGAAAACAAGACTAAGATCTTTCAACCGTAACAAGCGGTCTTCGTAGAAGTCAAAAACCCAACTGACTTATTGTGGTTTGATCATATATATATATATATATATATATGAATGATTAAACCACAAAATGAAAAGGGAAAAAAGACTAAGATCTTTCATATGTAACAAGCGGTCTTTGCCGCTTATACAATATACTGGACATTGTATTTTTAGTCCAGTCGGATCATTTTAATTTATGTTTATATAGAAAACAATTCAGCACTTGAATACCAATAGTCAATTATCTGCATTGTAAATAAATTTAATTAAAAGTTATCATTGAAATTTAATCAAAAGTTAGATGTCATCTTAATTGTCAGTCTCTTGGTGGAGATGAAAACATCTTTGAGAAAACGGTTGCTAATGAGGAAACTTTGTCATCGTTTTTGCCCGTGTTACTTGTAACGAAAGATAGAATTTTAATTAATGCATTTTCTAACACATTAATATAGTATGGTGATTCTTCAGAATAATAACAAACTTAGGCAACTCCTTGATAAGACTCAGTAATATGACGCTATGTTAGAATATTATTATTAAAAAAAGAAACTTGATTAACATTACTTTTTAACAATATATTAATAATCAACGAAATATGAATAATGGAAATAGGATAATTACAACATAATTTCAAAAATTAGAATTTTTGTAATTATGTAGCATGCATACAAATAACATATATCCTATCTTAATGAAATAATCACTGCTTCTACAAACTGTAATTGTGTTGTATTTATTCATACTGGGGTAAATGGATTATACAAAGCCAGAGAACATTCGAACTAGGTCGGTTCTATACTATTTCCTTGCATGTTTATCTGAAGATGAACACGGGTTGTTCGAAACGAGTATTTGAATTAAAAAACGTAAATTTCCATTTACATTAGTATTAATAAAATATATAATTTGACTCCTCCGATATACAATATGCTTACCAAGTTAAAATAATTGTTTTCAATTGAATTAGTGTTGGTGTAAAAAATAATTAATGACTTTTAAGAACAGAAAAACTATACTCTGCCTGATTCATGTATACCAAATAACAGGAAAAAAAAGCACAAATATCAATCTGGCAAACATCAATTCTGTATTTTAACATACCCGTCTTAGGTGAGCAGTAGTTAGCATGAAAGGCAAACATAACTCCAGTCATACAATTCCTTCCAAATCGGTTTTTTCTTATCCAGAACACTAAGATAGACGTATAAGAAGTATGTTTTTTTCAACGTGGTATACTATTTTATGTTATTACGAATACTTAGCGTTTCAATTAGGTTATTCGGATATATATATATCATTAAAATTAACCACAGTCTCGGCATTCACGATCATAAGACTGAGAGATTCGATCCTACGAACTAACCTCCTGCTAACAGGGTTCAACTGGAAAAGGAGTTGGCCAAGTGACATGTTAAATTAAAATCGATGACTCATGCTTAGTCATTGCTATTAAATTACTAAGTTAGTTACGAATGAGGTTTGTTCGTAGGATCGAATCTCTCAGTCTTCAGATCGTGAATGCCGAGACTGCGGTTAATTTTAATGATACTTGTTTAAAAGAGGATCTGCTGCCTATTTATACCAATATATATATATATCAATATATATATATATATCATTAAAATTAACCACAGTCTCGGCATTCACGATCATAAGACTGAGAGATTCGATCCTACGAACTAACCTCCTGCTAACAGGGTTCAACTGGAAAAGGAGTTGGCCAAGTGACATGTTAAATTAAAATCGATGACTCATGGGTTTCCTGCCGTTGTGTTTCCGGCGTGCTTGGTCACCCTTTCTCTCTTTTCTCCTGAAGACGGATCATCCGAAAATTTGAGTTTGTAAGTGTGTCTCTTTCTCTGTGTTGCTTTTCTTCGTTTGTGAACTGATATATATTATATATATATATATATATTATATATATATATAAAGATTTCGCATAAACACGTGAAATAACAATCAATGATCAAACCACAATAAGAAAATGGGAAAGCAAGACTAAGATCTTTCAACCGTAACAAGCGGTCTTCGTCAGAGTCAAAAACCCAACTCAACTCATATATATATATATATAGAGTTCAATGTAGAAAAATAAACATAGAGAAATTAAAAGCATACACTCACAGTTTCTAATTTTCGTTTTGAACCGTCTTCAGAAGAGATAAGAGAGGGAAGCCAAGCGCACTGAAACCAAATTCTACCATATAAGCTCTTGCGCTGTTATACATGTGTTTTTAACTGCTTTCTATTTTTCTTCAAATGCAATTAGTTTTTTCCCTTGTGTTTTAATCTACTAGAACAGTATAAGGTAGAAAGGATCAAGTTATTGTGTAATATCTTGTCCATTTAAGGTTTCATCTCATGTTTTAGTATCTTTTACATTCTCTTTATACTATATCTTTACTATATCTTTAGCTTATGCCCAACAGTGCACTTGGTTTCCTTCACTTATCTTTCCTGAAGGAGGTTCAAACCAAAAATTAGAAACTGCAAGTGTGTGCTTTTAATTTCTTTATGTTTCTTTTTCTTGCACTATATTTGCCCGTTTCGGATATATTTCCAATGAAAAAATATATATATATATATATATATATATATATCGATTGTGTTTTTGACTCTGACAAAGACCGCTTGTTATGGTTGAAAGATGTTAGTCTTGTTTTCCCATTTCAACGAAGGAAACTTCGTTTCTAGCGGACGAAGACCGCTTGTTACGGTTGAAAGATCTTAGTCGTGTTTTCCCATTTCATTTGTGGTTTGATCATTTATATATATATATATATATACTTAAAATAAACTGTGACACATAGATAGAAACATAACAAACACTCACTTTTCAATATTTCGACCGTAATAGCGGTCGTCCTTAGGAGAAGTGAATTTACTGAGGGACGACAGATAACTGATATATATATATAATTAAACTAGAATATAAAGTAAGAAAAAACGACTAAGATATTTCAACCGTAACAAGCGGTCTTCGTCTGAGTCAAAATACAACTGGTATGTTTAGGGAAACAAAGGAGTACAGTAAGAAAGAGTAAAAAACTATCCGCTAGCTGTCAACTCTCTTAGAAGAGACGATTGCCCTCGTCACGAAAGTATCAAACTTGAAGAGCCCGTTATGAAGATTATCTTGAACTCGGAACAACATTATACTAAGAGTAGCAAGATCTGATTACAACTTCAATATTTCCCATCCATGAGTCAAGCACAAGATGTGATCCTCCTCCAGTGAAGGTTTACAATTGTTTCCCATTATAATGGTATTTACTAAAGCTATATTGTATTTTTAAGCTAAACAGATATGACTGATTTACTAACTATGGGCATGAGATATTGTTTATCTTGTTTGGCTATACAGGTCTAAAGGGTGCTCTAAAGGCAAGAGTTAAAAACAAGTTGGCTGGCCGATAACTCATCGCATCAATGCAGTGAAGCTTCGTGTTGACCCATTGGCTGCCAGCCACTTGGCACTCTTCAGCCGACCTATTCATTAACACGCCAGCTTACTCTTCGTCAACTCACGTCTTCACTCTCCTCCAGACCTCCCACTCACTATCCATAATAACTCGCTAATTTCATTTTATCCAAAATATTTTTCAGTAAACAGTAGTTTAATTTTCATTTTATAATAAATCATCTTATTTATTCCTTTTTTTACAAAAATATGTTTAAAAGTAAAAAACATTTCTAGTTACTACATTTATATGGTACTGGAAACCACAAAACTAATGAACGAGTAGTCATAAACATATTTCGAAGAACAATAGATACCATTATTGATGAATGAGTAACATGTTTCAAAAACTAATTACCAATAACTGACGTAAATATTCTCTTTGTGACAATTAACCATGAAATGACTTTGATTCTGTTAGGTTTTTGACTCTGACGAAGACCGCTTGTTACCGTTGAAAGATCATTGTCTTTTCTTCTCCATTTCATATTGTGGTTTGATCACTGATATATATATACTTTTTCGATGAAAATACTATGCGAAATGGACAAATACAGTTCAAAGTACAAAAAAAATCATAGAGAAATTAAAAACTCACACTTACAGTCTCTAATTTTTGGTTGAACCGTCTGTAACCAATTACAGTCTCTAATTAAAATTAGAGACTGTAAGTGTGTGTTTTTAATTTCTCTATGTTTCTTTATGTACTTTGAACTATATATATATATATATATAGTAATTAAATGAAACGGTCCAAGATCTACTTGAAACGATCCAAGATCTACTAAGTGTTCTCGTTCTTAATGAGTTGTTTTTTCAGTTATATATACACAAAATTAAAGTTTATTAGGACTCGGTGAGTTCTTCAGCTTCACCGAAACCTGATTAACTTTAATTTTGTTTCTTTTTCACGGTTGATACTTTTGTTAATATATATATATAAATATATATATCAGATTTCACATGAACTTTGTGAAATTTGTATCATGTGAAATCACAATCAATATCAAACCACAATATAAAACAGGAAAAAAGACTAAGTTCTTTCAAATGTAGCAAGCAGTATTCGTCAGAGTTGGGTTTTTCACTCTGATGAAGACCGCTTGTAACGGTTGAAAGATCTTACTCTTTTTTTCGCCATTTCATATTGTGGTTTGATCATTTATTATAGTAACATATATTATTATAGTATATATATATGAGTCGCCGCTCTCACTTCCTGCGGCACTCTTCGCCTCCTGATGACGACGATGGTCGAAATATAGAAGTGAGTTATTCCTGTGTCCGTCTGTGTGCTATCTTCTTTTTAATTGGTTTATATATATATATATATATATATATATATATATAGTAACTGATATGTTTCAGAAAGTAAAAAGGTGCTAACAATAAGATAAAGTTGTGAGCCACAATGTCAACATCATTCCATTTCTCTAACAGGATTAAGATGCTTGGGGAAAGATAAAGAAGAAATATATTTTGCTAAAGGAAAACTGTAACAAATACAGGAAAGCCGATTAACGGTATAGGTAGTACAAGAGAAATATGAAAAGGCGAAGAAAAACTTTCTTGTTATCAGTGGAAGGAGCGGAGGAGGATTAGGGTAATGGGATACATAGCGGGTATTAGATAGATTAATGTCGTAGCAATAGGTGACTTCTTCTCTAGATGAACTCGCGCCAATAACATTTCTACTCTCAACTCCTTTTAACTCTTCTCTTCATTCACTGGAGGACTTCATTTCAGTTCAAAATATTTTATTTTATTAATTTTTTTATCAATTTAATGAATTTTTTTGAATAATTTAGTAGCTAAAAAAAAAATTTAGCTAATTTATTTTGAGCAAAATTAGAATATTTCTTTCCCATTCTGCAATTATATCATTTCAGGTATAATAAAAACATTGAAAGCTTATGTTTAATTTAGCATCATATCATAAATCATAAATGTTAGAATCTCCTAAAATCATTAAAAGATGTCACCTCTATCATAATTTCTTCCACAATATCTGAAACATATTTCTTTATGTTGATACTAAATTAGACAATGGCAACTTTTCTATTTCTGCTCACATAAACCTAATCAATAATCAGCAATACTTACAGAAACGTAGTGCCATACTCCTCGTTTTGAGGTAGCTGTATTTACATTTTTATCTATATACATCAATCAAATTGGCAATAATCTCTTAAAGATAAAGTTCTGCTAACATTTACGTTAGTCCGATTGTTATTAAATATTAATAGCGATCCTTACTTTTGTATGAAAAAATACAGACATAAAAAAGTGTAGATCAATATAGTAAGTACTAAGTTTTTTCCAAACATGCTCCCACTCGAATAGAGTTAGCTTTCTTTGATGTTATGAAATATGATATATGCATTTGTTTATTCGTATAATTCAATATCCTAATAAAATAAATTCAAAACGAAGGAAACACACAGAAAGACACGGACATAACTCACATCGATATTTCGACCATCGTCGTCATCAGGAGGTGTGAAGAGCCAAGAGTCCCGCAGAAAGACAGGGCGGCACTCTTCATATCCTAATAGGCATATGAAGTGAGATCCAACTGTGAATTCACAATAAATGCTAGAAAAATACAGAGATGATATTCCAAAATATTAGAAATTATATAATACTAGGAAATATCATTATTATATTATTAATATTATATCATGATTAGTGCAGTGTTAAGTAAATGTCTCTACATACACCAAATTAGCTGTCTGTGCTTCATGTGCTTGGAAAAACTGAGAGCTAGAACCTCTGACTCTTTAGCAGGCAAAATATAGTTGGTCATGTAGGAAAGACATGAGCTTTCATGTGCTTGGAAAAACTGAGAGCTAGAACCTCTGACTCTTTAGCAGGCAAAATATAGTTGGTCATGTAGGAAAGACATGAGCTTTCATGTGCTTGGAAAAACTGAGAGCTAGAACCTCTGACTCTTTAGCAGGCAAAATATAGTTGGTCATGTGGGAAAGACAGTTTCACTCACTTCAATTCCTGCGGTAGATAAAGTCTCCCTTTGCGACTGAGTTACCAGCATTGCGTAACAGACGCTGACGAGATATTGTAATCATTTGAATGGAAACGGATAGTGGCTCAGAATCAATGGTATGCGTAGTATAAACACAGAGTCCGCAGTACCACACCCCCTCTATGATGCCCACCTCTATGGCGTATCTGTGCCGAGCACGAATTCGGAACATGTCTCATTTCTCTTTTTTCGGGTACTCAAGTTTCGTAAAGATGACTGATGCCACTACTTCAAGTTTTAACTCATGAGTAAGTAGTCCAGGAGCAGTCACAGAGTCAAGAAATTCAATTGAATAATGAACTGCTTCCCCATCACTAATCAATCTGTTTATTTACTTGTAAGTCCTTTCTTCGGCTTGATACAGCGTGAGAACTTGTTAGTTAATTATTCCTGCCATTCTATTTGCAGGGGTGAAATTGGTCATTCACAGAGCCAGTTATTTAAAACAGATAGCAGACCTTGAATTCTGGGAAACACTCTTGCTGAGAGCTTGACAAAATTGAAATCAACAAAAAATACCTACTTGTGCCACCTGTATATTTTCAAAATAAATATGTGTATATAGCTAGACAAATACCATTTAGCTGTCCATATCTTCGCTTCTTCATTTTCGAGTACCTTCAAATCTTAGCTTTTAAGTTAGACATACTCAAATCTACTGTTAAAGTTCCAGCTCTCTATGACTTACGGCTGCTGAGTATACTTATAACAAAATTTTACAGAAAAACAGACAGAACTTTTTCTAAGAGTGGATTCGGTTTCTCTAATATATAAAACGTAAGGATTACTAGAAATGAGTCAGTTCTAAGCAATGTACAGGAAAAATCTTCCTTTTATTTATACAGATATCAATTTGTATTTCAACCTTCTACTACATTTTATTTTGCTGTTCATTTCTGTTAAAATCACTTATTATTTATTTATCTTCCTTCTGCTTGCCTTTTTTTCTGTATTTCGTGCTTGGTGGCCCGACAGTAGCTCAATGCTTGCGTGTACAGCCTACCTGTCTGTCTTACAAACCATGAACATTTCCTAATCACAAAAAATAACACAATATTCAATTAAGTATTTTCCTAAGTAGTTTTGTTTGTTTTTAACCACATATTGGAAACCAAGTGGTTTGGCTAAAACCAGAAATTCTAGATTATATAAGTGTGTTTTCTATTTATCTATGTACCATTATTATATTGAACATTAGATGTCCATTTTGGATCGTTTTTTCATCACTAATACATGTCTTTATAATTTTTTAAACAATTACTCTGTGTCTAAAGATCCTATTCTTCCTACTCGCTTGAATTCCTTGTTATATCTAATAAATCATCCGTAGAACGAAGCATACGTTTCTCACTGCCTACATGTTAGCTAAAAAACTTAATTGAATATAATGTCATATATATATATATATATATATATATATATATATATATATATGATGCAATTTTTTTTGAGGGTTGAGGTCTAATGATGGTTGAGAGCATTAGACGTCAACCCTCAAAAAAATTACATCATATAAATATTGGGTCGAGAAAACAAATCATGATATATATCTAATTCTAATTCTAACCACCTCTAACCAACTCTAAGATACCAACAGTATCTTATGTATTATCTTATGCATTTGTAGTGTATTATGCAATCGGAATTTCGTCAATTTTCTGAGTACAGAAGTAGTATTATGAAGTTTATAATACTATTATTTACAACTAAGTAAAGAGTACAAATTGGAAATTTCTTAATTATAAATCTACAATAATCCGTAAATAGCATATTTTTTTGGTATAAATTTATGTTTTCAATCCATATTTTAGATTTTTAAAAAAAACCATGTTCACAGATCTTCTGAAATAAAGAAATGTGGAAACATAGAGCAATCAAGAAAGAAATAAATTCTAATATAAACAATACAGCATTGTGAAAAGGGAACAAAATATAGGCAACATGAAAATGAGTGTAAGAAATGTAACATGATACAAGTAACATCAATTTATACAAGAAATAATTATGATAATGAAACAAAAAGAATTGAAAGGAAAAAAAATGAGCAAGTAAATTACTCGCTTTGTACTCATGTAAACCGAAAACAATTTTTGAGGGGAAATAATTACTTTTCAAGCATGTAATTAAAAAGCGTCTCTGAAAAAGCATCGTTAGCAGCGCCTCTGACCTATTGTACTAACTGACTATTGTACTAACTATTATCGATACATAAAATATCGAATTTATGACTTATATGAAGAAAATAAACGAAATTTAGGGAGGGTTAAACTAAATTTACTATTAGCAAACGGTTGATCAAAATCCTTGAGAAGTAATTAAATAAGTTATTCACTTTATTGTGACTACTCTGTGGTCATATTGTCAAACAGTATGCAGAAATTATAATCATTTAAAAGACTATATAACCCAAAGCAGGGTTATACTTATTGGCAACTGGAACTATAAATGTAATGACTGTTATAGCACTACCAGGCGGTTTTTGCAAATAGAAACTGACTTGCAATAAAAATTTAATATATTGATTTCAAATATCAAAAATTTTGATATTTTCAACAATTAAATTAAAGTTATATAAAAATTTCACCATATTTAACGATTTTAGAACAGCCAGAATTGTAGCTATTTAAACAAGGAGTAGCCATTTTAACAAGGAGAAAGATAGTCCATTTCCCATATATAATTATTAACGAAAAGTAATAATATGATATGTCTCGTAAGTGTTACAGGATTCGCTAAAGAAATGACTTGTGGGGTCTTCAAAATATTTTGGTCGATAAAATAAAAAAAAATTAATTTGAAGTATTGTAATCCATTACATATTTTGGCTAAGTAAGTAACTGTGGACTCTAGAGTCCTCAAAATATTCGGAATACCCTCAGAGGTTTACAAAACACAAAAAAAAACAAAAAATAAAAACAAAGTCACTTTGAACATAGATTCTGAGGCCCTAAAAATGTTTAAATATGCGAAAACATCGACATTAATTTGTTGTAACATCTATACCTTGCATAGTGAAGTCAGTTAATTTAATCCTAATAGTTTTATATGATACCCAATGCTACCAAATAATTCAATTCATTTGTATTTCCAACATAGATATAAAAAAAAAGAAATTTAACAATAACTTAAACTTAACACCGCATAAGAACGCTAAAATTATTCATTACATACTAACTGATCAATTAATTTCTGTTTAAGAATTAAAAATATTAAAATAATTCACGTAGGAAGAAAAATATACAAACATTTAAAAAAATACTATAAGTCATTATAAACATTTACCGAAACTTTTTAATATTTCATGATCGTTTTGTGATTCAGCGTTCTTTTTCTGAAATATTTGACTTTATTTAAACAAAGAGATATTTTTGAATGAAATTTAAATAAATTCTCATCCACAATTAAGTATTTTTTTTATCTGACCGAGATAAATAAATCATTCCTGACATTAATGTCCCTAATCGTTTAAAGTCGCTTAGTATAGTAAATTCATTCCCACTTTGTGATTTTCATAAATACTAATCAGTGAACTTCTTAAATATTCCTTAATACAGCTATTATAATAACTAATGAAAACACTTTTGGTAATTTTTTTTCTTCTGGCATTATTTTTAACTTTTAAGCGATGCCAATGGTTTATTTGGTAAATAGCTTGAATAAAGTGGGATTATATGTTGACCAGTAATCTGGTTTAGCTCGACTCGAGATATTTATGGTGGTCTTACGAAGGCTTTATCACCCTCACATTTAACTTAATTCTTTCCTGCTCAATATCCTTTATTGAGAGTTTTCATCATTTTTGTACATTACAATGTCATGATAAATAGCTATTTGTGTGGAAAAAATTTAATTCATTTTTTTTTTAACAACTTTATTCCAAGCAAACTCGTTTTTTCATTCCACCAAGTATTTTATATGAAATAAAAAAATCATACATTGTAAATAAGTACAAAACATTCCCAGTTTCTTCTATGTGTATATATGTTTATACATAGATACATTATACAATCTGGATAAGGTCAATTATATAGGTTCAAAGTTAAACTCTCAATGCCGAAGTTTCAGTTTTAAATTTAAACCGAAACAACGGCATTGGGAGTACCAAGATGTACCCAAAAAATTGGCGAAATCCAGATTGCATAATACTCTACAAAGCTGTTGGTATTTTTATAATTTATATCAAGATATATATATTTTATTCACAATATTTAAATAAAAAACGAAGGAACACACATGAAAGACACAGACATAACTTCACATCGATATTTCGACAATCGTCGTCATCAATTTATCGATGTGAGTTATGATCTGGTAGGTCATTTCTGTGTTAAGTTAACCTATCGATTTTATTTTAATTGTAAACAAAGTCCGCTTGGACCAGTTCCAAAAAATTTGAATCAATTGATAATATTAAATATTTGGTATTTTATAATTATATATATATATATATATATATATACACTTTAACACACGAGAAAAGAACACAGAAAGACACTACAGAACTCACTTCGATATTTCGACATCCGTCGTCATCGGGAAGAAGTGCGAAGTACTCGCGTTGAGAAGCAAACTTTACTATATATATATACACGAGTTCAAAATTCAAGAAGAGTAACACACAGAGTAAGGAAACACACTTACAGACTCAAATTTTCGGGTAATCCGTCTTCAGAAGAAAAGAGAAAGGGAGACCAAGCACGTTGTAGACGCAACGTGAAGTAACAAATATATATAGATATATATATTTCAATTCCTTTTTGTTTCATTATCATAATTATTTCTTGTCTAAATTGATGTTACTTGTATCATGTTACATTTCTTACACTGATTTCTCATGTTGCCTATATTTTATTCCCTTTTCACATCGCTTTATTGTCCATATTAGAATTTATTTCTTTCTTGATTGCTGTATGGTCCCATATTTCTTTATTTCAGAAGATCTGTGAAGAAGGTTTTTTTAAATAATCTAAAATATGGACTGAAAACATAAATTTATACCAAAAAAATGAGCTATTTACGAATTATTGTAGATTTATCTTTAAGAAATTTTCAATTTGTACTCTTTACTTAGTTGTAATTAATAGTATTATAAACTTCAAAAAGAATTTAATTTAGGAGTTCTGAGGAACTCCTCAGATCGTAGCATGAGTTAGTTAAAACCTACCGTTATTAATTCATAAACTTATTATAAGGTATGCTTTAATTACTATAATATGTTTAATCCTATGTTGTTTAGCTACTAATCATAAATTATGCATTTCCTTGTATCCTTGAATATACCAAATATAATACAAGTATAATACAAAATATCCATTGAAAATATGATTTTTCGAAACATAAGAAGGTAGAGTTCAGTTTTTGGTCAGACAACCCTCAGAGTCCAGTAATATTAGTTGTATAGTGTATTATTACATTTTACTGGTCCTTAATAGAAGATGAACGTACAAATGTTAGTAGTAATGTAGAAATACATAATATCTAGGATACTCATTTATGATTGTTTAGTTGGCTGTATTTTAAAATGAGCATAACTTTGGTTGAAATAAATGTTTAAAGCAAGATAGTTTTTTTTTTGAAATTCAGGTAAGTTGACAGGAAATATAGATAATCAGTAAGTAAAAAAAAAAAAAAAACATAAAAAGGAGTTCAATAAGGAGGTTGGCGGGTATTTGTGGTAGGAGTTTCTTGAATAAGGGGATGTGGTGAACCGAAAAGTCCTTTATATCACACTGCTAACAAGGCCTGCCAAAGGCATACCGCCCTTGGGACCTTGTCACCGCCCTACCTAATAAATGATTCTGTTTACTTCTTATCAATACTTTATAATCTCAGACCTTCCTTTCCCCCAAATGCTCTTAGTTGTCTAGGAATATATAAACTATCTCTCATAAGATATTTCCAAAGCCTGTTTTGAATTCAATAAGTATATTGTTATTTTTATGTTTGGCACTGTTCTTGGAACATTAAAATAGCTTATTGAATGTTTTTTTTTGAGTATTCACAATATCTGTATCAGTTTATTGTAAACACTTTGTGTTGTAGTGTTTGTTAATTTACTTTTGCTAATCTGTGTGATAAGTGACTAAGAAGTCGAAAAAAAAAGAATCGAATGATAGTATGATTCTGGTTGGATTAACTTAGAATGCACTGGTTTATAAATCCCTGGCTATGAGGGCCAATAAACACCAGATTAACTTTCCCATACATCCTTACAACAGGAAAGGGGGGGGTCAGGCTAGCTCAGTGGTTACGTGCTCGCCTCTGAACTGATAGGACCGGGGTTCAATACCCACACTGGCCCTCGATTTAATCACGTAGGAGGTGAATAAATCTGAGTATGTCGTTTCTCGGAGAGGACGTTAAGCCTTCGGTACCGAGCCTGTATAATGTCAGGTACTTTTAAATTTTTAAATTTAAATTTGGATGTTAAATATCCATGGTCTAAATACACTTGAGTTAGGTAAAACTAACAATCTAGAATTCAGCCTTCTTTATATTGTATCACAAAAGGGCCAATGTTCAGCCCATGTGTATTTCCTTGTGGGGCTGCCACTACAACCCAACCTAACCTTACCTTTGAGTGTTGGTATTTCAACAAGCCGAGTTCCTTTTCACTTTCGAATCTCTAAAGCTCCACACAGAAAAGGAATAGTTTTGGAGCAGTGTGAAGACTGCTTTAGCTGAAAAACATAGTCGCTGCTTAATCGACTAAATACGTAACACAAAATTACACACCATAATAGTAATGGTAGTACTTTGTTATATAAGTATTCTGAACTGTGAAGATTGGAAAGTAAATATCTACTGAGTAATGGCTGCAGGAATTTTTACTGGCAATGCCGGTGATTAAGCGCGGTAAAGTCGGTTACTTTGAAAATTAACTCCCTCAATATTTTTCAGTAGTTTTGACAAACTTCGTTTGAATGGTGATCATATTTACATTTTTACTATATTTATATACCATAATATTCCATATACTATAATAATATAGAATATAATGTACCATAGGTTTATATGCCTAATAAACAACATGCCATATTTCCGTGAGAAGAATTAATCAAATATTCAGGAAAAGAGTAGCTGAAAAATTTCGTTCCAAATATTTTTACTGGTTGGAGTTTACTGATCGACTGCACATCTCATTCATGTATCAATATATGTTAAAATACCAATATTTTAAAAAATTGTCAAAATTATGTAAAAGAAAATTTAAATTAAATTGCTACTAAGCTTAAAAGCACTCCCCATTAGATTATCAAAACAAAAAAAAAACAAAAAAACAACTGGAACAATATTACGATACATTAGTAAAGGGATAGCAAAATATGAAAAAGAATAATGTTAAGTGTAGCATTATCAAAGAACTGACGTTTGATGTGCATACTTTATGCTGTGGATACCTACACACAATATAAAAATGTTGGGATGTTTTATGAACTATTTAACAAATGGCCCTCTCATAACAATTGGAAAAATATGAAAGTGCATGGCAGAGTCCTTGAAATGTTAATAATATCCATGTGATTTCAAAAGATATGCTTTAGAATAATAAAGCACAGGAAGAAAAGAAAAGTAGGTTTCAATAATGACACGATACGAAGAATGAATAAAGCTAATAATGACATATTGGGAGGCATTTGCTTTTATTTCTTTAGAAGGAAGGAGATAAAAACATTCAGGGATAGTCGAGAACTGGTCTAATTATAAAACTACCTTGAACAGGAAATCAGTCAAAAGTGAGCGTTAAAGAGGAGGCGAATTCGTGACATCCTGTGTTCTCAGAAAATGTCTACACATAGTGGTTCTTGATAAATTAAAAACCACTTAACTAGGAACTATAAGAGGAAACTAAATATTAATAAACACTAACAATTATATTATGGTATGCCACTCAAATCTTTATTCGAATAATGTTAACTTTTTTATTAATACATGCATATTGTTATTACCACTGAGGTTAGTAAGATTAATATTAGAATTAGAAAAAACCGTCATACCTCGTAAGTTGATATCGGAGATGTTGGAGCGCTTTCGGATCTGGTCCATCAGTTGCGAATGAAGATGGACCAGATCCGAAAGCGCTCCAACATCTCCGATATCAACTTACGAGGTATGACGGTTTTTTCTAATTCTAATATTAATTTTTTATTAAGTTAGCATAAAGAACATTTGCTATTTTGTAGCTTCTGAAAGATAATTTGGAAAGTATATGAGTATTACTAAATATAAGAAAACCTTAAGGGGGGAATAAGGGGGTACCGCCCTGTCTTCCTGCGGGACTCTTCGCTCTTCGCACCTCCTGATGACGACGATTGTCGAAATATCGATGTGAGTTATGTTTGTGTCTTTCTGTGTGTTTCCTTCGTTTTTTAATTTATTGTAAATATAAGAAAAGGTCCACAAGGACTATAAAACTTTAAATTACACAAAGAACGACACAGACAAAAAATAAAAAGAACACTTACAGAATTCAAATTTTGAACTGTTGTTCGTCATCAGGAGTAGACTAGAAGAGTCTACACGCTCCGTTCTTTGACATGGGAAGATCTCTCTCACTTTGTCCTCTATTCTAGTCTACTCCTGATCATGAACAACAGTTCGAAATATTGAATTCTGTAAGCGTTCTTTTTATTCTTTTTTTCTGTGTCATCCTTTGTCTACTTTAAAGTATATGAGTATTAAAAAGAATGTAATTTAGTAAAGTCATTTTAGCGGGACTATCAAATACTCTAGAGCAGGGGTTCTCAAAGGGGGTGAAATTCACCCCCAGGGGTGAATTTTGGATCTTCAGGGGGTGAATTGTGACAACAGTAGGTTTACAGAGTGAGGAAAGCTATTATAGGTTTTGACCTTTTAATTATAATTTCAAAAAAAAATTGATAGAATTAATATTTAATATATCCATTAATAATTGTAATTAGCATTTTATTTTTAAAATTCTCTTATAATCATAATCACTGTAAAGTTGTAAACGTACCTTGGGAAGAGTGGGGGGGGGGGGGGGAATGACATTGTGGGAAAAGGCGAGAGGGGTGAATAGGCCAAGGAAGACTGAGAACCCCTGCTCTAGAGTAACATAGGCATTAGGTAGGCAAATAATCACACGGAAGTATAGCATAGATAAATGTCATCTTCTACTAGTTTCCTAAATATACAGTTCTACAACAGACTACTATGATTGTTTTTTTAAATATTTTCAATTACCTGATATTATGTTATGTAAGATCATTAAGTGGCAGCAATTTTCAAGAAAAAAAAAGCAAGCTGTAGATCTAAGAAACTTGTAGGATAGAGTATGCTTGGGAAAAGCTGATCACAATCAAAGCATTGTAACAAAAGCTGATAAAACATAAGTTATGATGTTAAAAAAATAATAATAAAACTTATGTTGATGGTGATTCTGATGATGAAGATGATTATTGAGGTCGTCATGATGATGGTGGTAAGGTGATTATGGTGGTAATGACAATGGTTGTAGTTGTTATGGCGTTGATGATATGGTATGAGTACGATGGTGCGGCGGTCATGATGATGATTATGGTTGTTGCTATGACGATGATAATGTTTGCTTGATTATTACGGTGAGCAGGTCATGATGACGGTATTAAGGTGATTATGGGGGCCAGGATAGCTCAGTGGTTACGTGCTCACCTCTGAACTGATAGGACCGGGGTTCAATCCTCACCTGGCCCTCGATTTATTTACGCGGGAGATGAATAAATCTGAGTATGTCGTCCCTCGGAGAAGGACGTTAAACCGTCGGTCCCGAGCCTGTACGATGTCAGGTACTCGTTAAAGATCCCTACTCTAAATACATTTGAGTTAGGAAAAATTTAGGACTCCTACTAAATTTTGTCACTAAATTGTTATCACAAAATTCTAATATTGTGATACCACTGTAGAATCAATATTCATTGTGTGGTATCACAAAGGGCCAATGCTTGGCCTACGTGTGTTCCCTTGTGGGACTGCCACTGCAACCTAACCTAACCTAACCTAAGGTGATAATGGTGGTAATGATGATGATGGTAATTGTTATAGCGATGATGATTATTGTATGATTACGATTGTGACGTGGTCATTATGAGAGTATGGTAGTCGCGATAACGATGATCATGGCTCTATGATTATTATGGTGAGGCGGCTTGATGATTATGGAAGTTGTGATGGTGATTATAATTGTGTCATGATGATAATGATTGTGATGAGCTGATTATGATGATACTTATGGTTGTTGCAAACATGATGGTGTTTGATTATGACGATGAGAACGTCATGATGATAATAGTAAGGTGATTATACGGGAATGATGATGATGGTAGTAGTAATGGAGATGATGATTATGATATTATTACGACGGTAAAGTGGTAACGATGATGACTTTAATTGTTATTCGAAGATGATTATGTTAAGATTGCGATGGTGAAGTGGTAATGATGATGAGTATGGTAGTCGCGATATTGATGATGATGGTTGTATGATTATTATGGTAAAGTGGCTTGATGATTATATTAGTTGTGATGGCGATTATAATTGTGTCATGATGATAATGGTTGCCTAGAGGTGGCATGATGATTGATTGATTGATTGATGGATGGATGGATGGATGATGATGATGATGATAATGATGATTTGAATGACAGGAAATTATTATTTTTTATTTATAATTATTAGTTCTAAATACCTATACATGTTTTATTTTAAACAAGAGTTTATTTCACAAACATCAGGTTATGAACTTAATTATTTAAGGACACTGGATGCAGTTTAGATCACACGATATTAATAAAAGGTATATTGAAATAGAATTAAAGCATAGGTTAAGATAAACAGTGGAAAAAGGTTCAATACTGCTATTTAAAATCCCAGCTGAAAACAATAAAGATGAAAGCAGTGGACTATGAATAAGCGGTCAGCAGACCCTGGCTGAATGGAGTTTATTGCAACAAGACCCTAGATTCGCACCTAAATATCCTTAATGGCTCTTATTCTTTGGACCTAAGACCACTATTTATACCAAGCCCTTTCCTTAGCCCTATGCCCCTATAACTCCCATAAAATTATTATATCAAGTCTGAATCGCAAACAGGTCAATTGAAAACGACTCAGTAACTGCTTTTGTGATTTAAATCAGGTGTGATAGGAGTTCAGTAAACTGTATGCTCAAAAAAAAAAACATTAATTCATTTAATAGATTTGCTATCTCAATAGATTTCGGATCATTGATAAAGACTGGTGTCCTAGTGACAATTTAATACCTCAGACGTGGAATCACATATTATTTAACTCGCCGAACCTCCATCAAGAGCAACACGGATTCATGAACTTCACAATATCTACGGGAAATTTCTGGCATCTAGAAAAAAGTAAAATTGTGAAGAACAGTCAAATGTTTGATTATCTTAAAAAATGCATGAATCAAATAGATTTGAGAAACTTTTATTATGGTGGAACAATTAAAGAAATAAGATTTATAAATTATTATAATCCAAACTTTTGTAATATCTTTTCATGTATAAAGTTAAAAATATTTAGTATTAAAATTATATATTCCAACTATAACTAAAAATACGATATGCTGTAGCAAGTAGCGAAGAAATGTGATGATTTTAAATCTAATTAAGGGGCCAGGTTAGCTATGTGGTTAACGTACTCGCTTCTGAACTGGTAGCCCAGGGTTCGATGTCCACCTGGCCCTCGATTTACCCACGCAGGAGGTGAATAAATCTAAGTAAATCGTCCCTCTGAGAGGACGTAAACCTTCGGTCCCGAGACTGTGCGATATCAGGTACTCGTTTAAGATCCCTACTCTAAATACACTTGAATTAGACAAAATTTAGGAGTATCAATGTAGAATCACAGATCAAACAAAAAGACCGTAAAGGGCAGACCTATTTAACCCGCTAGGGGATCGGGTTAAAAATATAAATCTAATTAGTTATATTGCAGCATATAATATCTATATAAAGCATGCTGAATAAATGTTTCATTAAAAAAAAATCTAAATTATAAGTGTAATTTTTGAGCGTAATATCAAATTAACCCATCAAACATGTGACCTGAAGGGTGTTCACAAATCTTTATTTTCACAACTGCTATTAAGTGATATTAACTGGACATGTGATATTAACGATACTTAACTGATTATAAAACACTTTTAAAACTTATATAAGTACTTACTTATAATAACAACATACAATATATTATCTTTCTGATTTGCGGACTTCTGCCTATAAACAGGAATTGCCAAAAAATTAATTGTTACTGTTTGTTCTTTTCAAGAAAAAATCACGCATCCTTAATTTGTTGTTTAGAACCTACACTACGAAATTTTTAAATACGAGTATTACCTACTTTTCACAATTAAAGTGACACCTATATCTCAGAATTTCTGGAAAATGTTATCCATGTAATTCCACTTTGTTTATTAAACGTATGTTTTTGATGAATCCTAGTTCAACATGTGTTTTTTTCATTTTCTTTTATGTGAGTTTTCAGAAATATTCGTTGATTTTTTTATATTCCAGTTTTAAAAAAGATATATGATTTAATAATTTATAGATTTGAATTTGATTTGGATTTACTAATAGTGAATTGTGAACATGAAATTATATGAAAAATCAATGCTTAAAATGAAGTTTTATTCTAACAGAAAGTAAGAAAAATCAAACAACCAACATAAAATGCTGTTGGTGACTCTCTGAAATTAAGTTGGTTTGTTTTATAAATTGAACATGGCGTCGTCAAGTGTTACTACTTGCATTCATGTAACTAATGACATCTTTATTAAAAAGAAAAAAAAACCTTTTTTTAAACACTAACACAACATAAGTACTATCATTATTCTAATGTTGTAGATAAATATATCAAATAGATGGCAAAACTAGAAAAATTACCTGGAGTTTTGGAAAAAAGACGCGTATACTGCTACTCGTAAGAAAACCGAACAACAACTGATTCAAAATCATGTATCTGCTAATATAATTGGTTAATTCCTGATGATGAGATATATACTGAACTATCATTGGCTATAGTAGTGTGATTCACGCATGCGCTTTAACCAGAACGCTATATCAACAAACTTCAAATATTATGATAATAGGAAATATTCTTTTATTAATTCTATAGAAATAGATAATCAAATAACACAAATAAAGTCATATTTTTCTTAAATTTATCACAGAATCTGGAGTAGACTATATCCAGATTTAGAAACTGATAGTATTGTTATTACTAGTTAATTATTTCTACCTTATAATTATTATTTCAATATAATTATTATTATAAAAATATGAATTTTGTAATTAAGTTAATCAATGAAAATTAATGACTACATCAAATTTGATAAAATTACATTAACCCATAACAATGGTTTATCCGCATTAAAAAAAATGAATATGTTAGTAGGTTTGGTCTCTAACCAAATGTAAAACATTTATACATCACAACAATCCCAACTTTTTCACGTTTTTTTGTTATCATTAGGGCTAACAAATCATTAAAACATAATTATTATTCTTAAAAACAGTTCTACAGTTTTAATGTGTTAACAATAAGTAAGAAATAAAATCGTAGCTTTAATGTGTGATTAGTTACACATTTCTGATAAACTACTATTTATGTCATTACTTCTTCTAATTAATTAGTCATTTAAACTGCACAGTAGATTTTAATGACTGTTAATTGTGCTTTTTACTAATTTCTTAGATTTGATAAAGCCAAGTAAGTCATACTAAACGTGATACTAATATGAAGATGTATGTTTTTATGACCAAACTCAAGAATACTTAGCTTTTCTTTATTATTATTGGTTGAGAGTCAACTATAATTATAATTTAAACCATAAACATGTTTCATTATCTAACGTGTACATTGTGAGTTATATATGGTGTTATGGTTCATTGAGAGAGGAAAGTGAAACTAAAACTGAGTCCTCAGTTTTAGTTTTACATAAATTTAATTAATACAAAATGTAAAATAAATTCAGGAACATTATGTTGTAATCATGTTTTAATTTAGAAATAAATAATTGAAATTAAAAACATCAAACAGTTTTAGAAAGTCTAATTTCAATCATAAATTAATATAACCTACATAACTTATAACAATTAGGTATTATTCATTGCAGTATAATTCAATCTTTGAACTGTGCATCAAAATTGTTGTTTATTTTCAATTATCTAAATAATTATTCTCGATCATATTTTATTAGCATTAGATAAGATTTATTAGTAAGAAAAAGTTGTTTATTTTGTACAGAAAGATATAGTTGTCTTAAAATAACCAGTAATAACATATTTGTTACTAATATGGGATTGTAATAACTTTGGTGTGTTTTATTCATGTAGATATTTGTTTTACACGTTACATTCTTCACAAATATTATTATATATTCATAAAGTTGGGTTTGTAATGTGAATTTCTGTTATCCACTAGATTATATCTAGATTATAAATCAGGTATTTATTTTCCAGTAAAAGCATCAACGTGTTAGTAGCTTTGCAATATTTTTAGCTCAATGTGAAACCTTAATAAATGTAAGGTTTATTTATTTAAAGAACTCTGGGTTAAACCTTGTCCATAAAGACAAATTGTGTTAAATAATATGATGTTTTCTTTTATATTTGTGTAAAAACCTCTAAATCATAGCCATCCCTTTCCAATATAAGGAAGACAAAGTATTGTATTTATATCCCAATTAATTAAAGAACTCTATGTTAAAACCTTGTCCATAAGACAAATTGTGTTAAATAATATGATGTTTTCTTTTATATTTGTGTAAAAACCTCTAAATCATAGCCATCCCTTTCCAATATAAGGAAGACAAAGTATTGTATTTATATCCCAATTAATTAAAGAACTCTATGTTAAAACCTTGTCCATAAGACAAATTGTGCTAAATAATATGATGTTTTCTTTTATATTTGTGTAAAAACCTCTAAATCATAGCCATCCCTTTCCAATATAAGGAAGACAAAGTATTGTATTTATATCCCAATTAATTAAAGAAGTCTACGTTAAAACCTGGTCCATAAAGACAAATTGTGCTAAATAATATGACATTTTCTTTTAACTATATTCATATAAAAACCTCAAATCATAGTCACCTCTTTCCAATCTAAGGAAGACAATTAAAGTATTGTATTTATAGCCCAATTAAAAATAGTAAATCTTTAAGAGTAAACATTGGCAATAAACGTTTTCATTATGAAAGCTGTGCCTTCAATTGAAATAAGGTGAAATATCCACATATGCAAAGTCAATTTTTAACAACTTCATTAAAATCTTTATGTTCTCATTTCAGTTTTAGTTTTACATTTTAAGCAAAAGCTCACATCAATATTCTAGTAATGTTACCTTGATTTTCTAAAAAAAAATATGATTACCTGTGTAATAGAAGATTTAAATCCTCACACTTATTATTCAAATAAATGTAATGACTTATTATTCTTCTTACACCTCATATAAGTCATTTAAACATTTCAAATCATTTCATTAACCCTCTAAACATCAATTTCATTTCAGTCCATTCAGTTAATAAATTTCTTCCATGTCTTCCATGGCATGATGGATTTGTCTCATAAAATGCTTTAATAAATATTGCACTCTTGAGCAAAACTTAATATCAGTTACAATTACATTATCATTGTGAATGTAGTACCTTTCCATGCTATTTAAATTTGATGAATGACTCTTTCCTCAAGAAAGAGGACTTATGTTTGTTGAGAAATATCCAGTTTTTTTTTTCAATTCTAGTCTAATAGTTCATATTTATTATTTTTAAAAATTAGAAGCTACCAACTATAAAAGATTTAAATTATATTGAATAGCTGGCTTTGATTTCGATTTGAGTATATAAACTGGCTAATTACTAATATATTTTTTCTCAATATACATTCATAGCAAACTTATAACAGAGTACAGCAGGCAGGAAAAAGATAACACTCACTCAGAAAAAATGCGTATATATGTTATTTGACAAAGGGGAAGGAAAATGATCTTATTAAATACTAAGAAGCCATAAAATTCCCAGTATAATAATTCTATAAAAAACCAAAAATGTAAAAGATAATTCAAAATTGAAATCTTTCGTTTAGAGATTAATAAATGTAATTATCGTACATCTTTAATTATAAATCACCTTAAAACAACATTTTTTCTTCGCTGTTTATGATGTTTTTCAGAGAAAAAAAGGGTATTTTCCTGTTTTAAAATTGAAAATTTTACTTTAATAATCAATGTAGAAAGATGTCAAGTAAACGATGTAAGAAATCCACTGGCTATTTGAAGAAAAGCCATGTTCTCTTGTAGGAGAATATTTCGTATCAAGAAATGTTCACTTTGGTTTTTCGAAAATGTTATTACTGCTGTAGTTATACAGCATAATTTCATATAATGAAATTATTTGCATCAGCTGTGTGATGTACAAAAATAAGCTTATATATTGATATGTCCTTCAATCACTATCTGTACTACTTCAGGAATGAAAGACTAACAATCATATCCCATTTAGATGTTTACGTTATGCTTAAATGAGACGTTATGTGTTATATACTCAAGAAGTTTGATATTAAGTTACTTATAGTAAAGTTGAGTGTAGGCCTCTCCAGATTTTTTCAAATTATTCTTTTGCTTAATTAATGAAATTCTTCGTAATTTATATTTTTAAATGATGATAATAATCAATTAATATCAGTTTTTGAGAATAAGACGGAATGATTTCTGATATAACTATATTGGATAAACAGATGGGACTTTAAGACAGCGATATCAAGTACACATTCTTGATTTAATTAGAGAAGGAATGAATGAATGAAATATACACATTTTTGAACAGTAAATAAGTATTTTTTAAATAGAAAGTAAAAAAGTTTACTAATGATTGAATGTGAAAAGTTTTGGGGAGGCCAAAAATCATAATTTTATAAACCAACTAGAAAACGTGCCCGTCTATGGCAGGTGCTTTTAAAACATTCGGAGATCATAAACAGTATTCCAAAATATCATTAGAAATTATAGAATAGTAGAAAATATCACTATTAGTACAGTGTTAAGCAAATACATCTGTATACACTACATTAGCTGTCTGACTTTCAGGTTCATGGAAGAACAAAGAGTTGGAACCTCTGACTCTTGGGCAAGCAAACTACAGTTGACAACGTGAGTAAAACTTGGTTTTACTCACTTCAATTCCTGCAGCAGATAGAGTTTCCCCTTGCTACTTTGTTACCGTTATTATGAAACAGAGGCTGATGGAATATTGCAATTGTTTGAATGGAAACGGATAGCGGCTTGGAATCAACGATTTAATAAATAATACATAATATGGTCCTTGGTTATAGAGTTCGACATGAACTCTATATGGCTGTTACCATATGAACTCTATGTCGACATGCCTTAACCCTTGGCTGTTTGCTTAGTCTAGACTTCATATTTCAAATAATATTAATAACTCGTAATTAAAAAAAACATCAGTCGTACTCAAAGAAAAATGTGAATATTGCATACAAAGTTACATTTATAAAAGATAACTATATATCTATTGGCATATAAAACAAAATATTGAAGTAACACATAGTAAGTATAACATTTGTACGAGAGTTGTTCAATAATTGAAGAGACAAACTATTATAGGAAAGAAATGTGTATTTTTTACAAAATGAAATTTTACTTCTTCTCAACAATATTTTCTAATATACTTGTTCCAGCGATCGCTGGTTTTTTTTTATACATAGTGCAAGGAAAAGTTTTATTGCAAGGAGACTCCTCAGTAGAACACCCAGTTATGATGACCGCCTCTATAGCATATCTGCGCAGAGCACGAACTAAGAGTCGTGTCCCGTTGCACATTTTTGGGGCTCACTCACGTTTCGAAACATGAGATTTGTTACTGCTACTAAATTGCAGCAGGATTAGAGCTCCTACTGTAAGTTTTTACTCATGAGCAGGCAGTCCAGGAGCAGTCATGCAGTCTAGAAATTCAGTTGGATAATGAACTGCTTCCCCATCACTAATCAAACACTTGTAAGTTTTTTCCTCGGCTTGATATAGCGTAAGAATTTGTTTGTTAATTTTTCCTGCCTGTTTATAGTAAGGGTTGAGAATTGCTCTTTCACAAAGCCATTAATGCTGAATAGATAGTATATCTTGAACTCTCTGGAATCACCTTGCCTAACAATACCTACTTGCTACACCTGTATATTCTTAAAACAAACATGACTGTGAAGTTAGCAAAATACAGCTTACAATTTCATAACTTCGCTTCTGAAATGAATTTTCAATCCATTCAGAAACCATATTTTAAGTTAGACATACACAAATCTAGTGTCAAGGTTTCATCTTACTATGTCTCATGGTGGCTGAGTTTACTTGTGACAAAATTTTGCAGACAAACCGACAAACCAACAGACAGAAATTTTTCTAAGGGTGGATTCGGTTTCTCTAATGTATGAAACGAAAGAAAACTTGAAATGAGTCAGTTCTAAGTAATGTGGAGACAAAACCTTTCTTTTATTTATATGGATTTGATTTTTTTTTTTACTTATAAAGTTGATAAAATCATAAATGTGTAGATAAAATAAAATCATTATTTTATTAACCAGTTTGTATTTTTTTTTAATTAGTTGAGTGTAGGCCACACTAAAATTTGTTTAAAGAGACCTTATTAAATAGTTATGAACTAAGAGACCTTATTAAATTAGGTGAACCTGCAGAGGAAATAGTTTAGATGGCATTGCTATGAGTGACGTCACATGCAATTCATTGGACCTCCCATTAAGTCAGTCACAAATTACGTGTCGGTAGTGATATAATTATTCCTTGAAAATTTGAAGAATTAATCTCTCAAGGAAATTATAACCTTCAAAATCACTTCAAATAGTAAGTAAGAAACTGTTCTCAGTTATTCATGTATTTATTATTGTTGTTTAATTTCTTTAATATTAATAAAAAATGAAAAAATAAGCTCTGTATGTACTTTAACAATACGATTAACTTCCAACAATATGGCTGCTTGGTATGTAGGTTAGGTTCTAAGGTTAAACTATCTTTTCTCTTTTCAATTATAATTTAAATCAACATTTTAATTGTATTCCTGTTTCTTCAAAGTTTTTAAAGAACATTTCAAATAAAATATATCAGCGAAAATAAAACACATGCTATATTTATCAAAACATTTAAATATCTTATTAGAAATTATTTTTCTAAATAATTTACAGCAAACTTAATTCTAAATTTAGATAAAGTTTAATTAAATTTATTGAAAAATATTGCATTGGCTGTGCTTAAAACATTTGTGTTCACTGAAATAATCAATAGTTTGATTAGAATGAAAAACATAAATTTAAAATAATATTTGAATATACAATTCAAACTCTACCATATAATATATCTTTATGTAGTGGTCTTTGTGTAAAAAAGAAAATAAGATAACTCGATTGAATGAAACACTAGTTGCATTGTCAAAATTCTTGCTATTTAAAACCAATAAAGGTTCTTGCCAGGTCAAATTAATTATACTTATTTCAACACTTAAATAAAGCTTGCAGATTCATTCAGTGATATGAATATATTTTAAAAATGTTAGTTTAGTTTAATCAATATTAAACATTCCATGAAGTTAGCACCAATAATTACTGAATTAATAACCAACGATATCTCTATTTTCCTTGAAAATGAGAACATTTCTTTAAAGTAATTAAACATGAATTAAAACAAATATTAAGAGTTAGCATAATGAAATAAATACTTGGTACACTTTTTTGAAACTTTAGTTTACTTCTATATTGTTGTTTATAACTCTGACTCAAGAAATGTTCAATTTTTATGGATTATATCTACACTATTGTTTCAATATAATTTATTTAGTTTTTGAATGAAATTGTTCTGTAATTGTTTAGTATCTTAAATAATTATTTGTTCCAGTTAGATAAGAAAGTAAGTTACTTTTGACAACTATTTTTTAATTACTCAGTTTTCTCAGGTTTTTGTCTAGTTGTGTTGAGTTTTATTGATTCTGTGTATGATTAAATTTCTGAAATGTGGAAGAAATAACTTCAATGACTATGAATTTAAACATTCTTTTAAATAGAAAGATACTTTTAACGGTAATAATTTCTTTTAGAATAGTTAAAACAGAAGATTGTTTCAATTTTAACAGTTACTGATGTCCAAATTGAAACATTACTTTTGATTTACAACAATTCAATATAAGTTACATTTGACAATTATTTTTTAAATTTCTCAGTTTTCTTAGGTGTGTTTTTCTTAGGAGTTGAGTTTTATTGATCCTGTGTATCATTAAATTTCTGAAATGTGGAAGAAATAACTTTACTGACTATGAATTTAAACATTCTTTTAAATAGAAAGATAATTTTATCGGTTATAATTCCTTTTAGAATAGTTAAAAGAGTATATTGTTTGATTTTTAAGAGTTATTGATATCTAAATTGAAACATTACTTTTGGCTTACAACAATTCAATAATGAGTTGTAATAAATGCATTTATAACAGTTAATTTTATTAAACTCTTTTTGTTGTACCTTGCAAATATACAAGTATGTTTCAAGAATTGAGTGCTATAAGTGTTAATAATTATTTAATTCTGTTACAAATTAATAATAATAATAATATATCTATTTCTTAAAGATAAGAAAATTGTTTTACGCCATTAAAAATGAATTGCTACTAATACTAAGACATAACATAATGAAATAAATATATATATTCTTCAGAGTTGAACAGTTTTTGAAACTTCTGTACATATATTTCATATATTTATTAATGCAATTTATAGTTCATATACTAGTATGCAAGATATTATGTTAGTAAAATTAGCTGTTAAAAATGAATTAATATTAATACTGAGACTAAACAGAATCAAATAAATAATTGGAATAATTCAAAGTTGAACAGTTTTTGAAACTTCTGTAAATATATTTCATATTCATTCATATATTTCTATATTGTAATTTATAGTTCATAGACAACTATTATAATAGTAAAATTGAGAAACATTTCCATATTTCAAATGTTATTAAAACTTCAATAGTTATTCTATTTTTTTTTTTATAACACTTGTAAAGTCTTTCTTTAATATCATTCAGTACAGTGATGTCGTCATAGGTTTAGCAAATCTCACTGAAATGTTTTATTTCATATTTTGTTTTATTTCATATTTTTTAACGAGAATATGTATAAACAAATCTAGATTGGTTAGTGTGTTATCAAGCTCAATGATAGATAAAATATTTATTTGATGTTGCTATCTGTGATACTAAATAAATCTAAATATTACTTAATTTTGAAAAATATTATTAAACATAAATAATAAGTCTGTTAATATTCTAATAAAAGTGATTTTTTTTTTGACAAAAGTAAGAAATCAATCGACTCTTGGTTAACAATATTAGGTTACTTTGTTTCCTGAAATTGATTACTGATAAAAGAATTTATAACCAAATGAACAACTCAGCATTCACACATTTAATTGTAATCATTAAACTTGGATAAAATGACCTTAGCATTGAATGTTGATAAATCATGAATTGATTAGTTTAAATGTCAAAAGTTCACTGTTACAGAGCTACAGCAGTGTTCATCAAGCTTTTATAGGTAGGACATATTGAAGGTTTTTAGAAAAATCTGGAGGGTGCTATACCTAACTTACTATAAGTAAACATACTATAAAACTTCTTGGGTATGTAATATATATTATTAATGATCAAACCACAATATTAGGTTGAAAGATCTTAGTCTTAGGTTAGGTTTTAGTGGCAGTTCCACAAGGGAACACACGTAGGCCAAGCATTGGCCCTTTGTGATACCACACAATGAAGATTGATTCTACAGTGGGAGTCCTAAATTTTGCCTAATTTAAGTGAATTTAGAATAGGTATCTTTAACGAGTATCTGACATCGTACAAGCTCTGGACCGACAGTTTAACGTCCTTCTCCGAGGGACGACGTGCTCAGGTTTATTCACCTCTCGCATGAATAAATCGAGGGTCAGGTGAGGATTGAACCCCGGTCCTATCAGTTCAGAGGTGAGCACGTAACCACTGAGCTAGCCTGGCCCTAGGTCTTAGTCTTGTTTTCCTATTTTCATATTGTGGTTTGATTATTGACTGTTATTTCACCTGTTTATGTGAAATCTTTTTATCAATTGGGTTTTTGACTCTGACAAAGACCGCTTGTTACGGTTGAAAGATCTTAGTCTTGTTTTCCTATTTTCATATTGTGGTTTGATTATTGACTGTTATTTCACCTGTTTATGTGAAATCTTTATGTCATATATATTATGTGCAGTGTGTCCATAATGTAAATTTTAAAAAAAAAATAATATTATTTATATTGACGATAGAAATAATCTGTAAAAATGATTAGCAAGAAGTAAAACTATATTTTTTAAGGTTTTATTGAATTTTTATTTAAATTTCCAGATGTCTTCCATTATTAGCAATGCAAAGTGTTGCATTTGACAGTTTACGGAATACATTTGTCAATTGATGCAGTAATGCCTCAAATCACACTATTTATTTTAGCTTTAAGTAATGTGATTTCAAATATTCCAATAGACCAGGTTGGGTTGCATACACAATTGTTTTCAGATATCTCTATAAAAATAAATCTAAAGAGTCAAATCTGTCGAAAGTGCTGGCCAATGAAATGGTCCACCCTTTCCGATCCATCTGTGAGGAAATTCCCGATTTAGAGGAGGCTACCACATGTGGAAACTTAAACGTAATTTCAATAAAACCTTAATAAATATAGATTTAGTTCTTTCCAATACTTTTTACAGGTTACTTACATTACATTTTGTGTTTTGACCTGAAGGTACAGGTGCACATTAAAGATCAAAACAGGTTACTTACATCGCGAAAACAAATAAAGTTATACAATTTGAAAGTACACACGGACTTTATGGACACCTTGTATATAATGTGTCATTTAGTATAATTATAAATCTTAAAACGGGAGATCTATATTAGTCTTTCATTCCTGGAGGTAGTACAGATACTGATTGATCCAGTTATCAATATACACACGGACTTTATGGACACCTTGTATATAATGTGTCATTTAGTCTTAATATAAATCTCAAAAACGGGAGTTATTTATTAGTCTTTCATTCCTGGAGGTAGTACAGATACTGATTGATCCAGTTATCAATATACACACGGACTTTATGGACACCTTGTATATAATGTGTCATTTAGTCTTAATGTAAATCTCAAAAACGGGAGTTATTTATTAGTCTTTCATTCCTGGAGGTAGTACAGATACTGATTGATCCAGTTATCAATATACACACGGACTTTATGGACACCTTGTATATAATGTGTCATTTAGTCTTAATATGAATCTTAAAACGGGAGATCTATATTAGTCTTTCATTCCTGGAGGTAGTACAGATACTGATTGAACCAGTTATCAATATACACACGGACTTTATGGACACCTTGTATATAATGTGTCATTTAGTCTTAATATAAATCTTAAAACGGGAGATCTACATTAGTCTTTCATTTCTGGAGGTAGTACAGATAGTGATTGAACCAGTTATCAATATACACTGTTATTTTTGTGGATCACACAACTGATGCATGTTTTTGTTCCTATAGCCAATAGATTTCTTACATGCCTAGTGAATCTTAAGGCAGTACTACCAATAATTAATGCAAATCTTGATAGCTTGACATTCTGGGTGAATAACATCCATTTTCTTTTTGAGATAGTTTCCTACCTATCAGATGGTGTGGTCTATCTTTGTCGGTGTAAAGTCAGTAAAGTCAGACAGTGGTTGCTTTAAAATCCCTCCCTTACCTATATAACTAGTATCTGTTTCCATATAAACATCTTTACCTGCATTCTACATTTATCAGATCGGTTGGTAAAAGTATTCTTATTAAATACAAACTGTCTTCACACTCTTGTGACTAATCAAACTCTACATTTTATCTTTACTATAAATCAAGTAAAATCATCGTGAAAAAAATCCATCTCGAGATTTTGACGGAATTACATATTTGAGGTCCCAAAAATTGTTTTATGAAGTTTTTTTGATGATGCCTGTGTATGTTTAGTTGGGTGGGTGAGTGAGTATGTACCCAATGTGTGTGGCCACGCTACGGTCCAGAATCTTTGATTATTCAAATTGATATTATCTGTACGGTACAGTAATGATATACTAAATGGGACATTATAAACCCAAGAATTTTGATACGAGCTTTACTTATAGTAAAGTTGAGTATAGGCTACTCCAGATTTTTTTAAATGGTATTTAGTTTTAATAATAGGAAACACTGTACAAATTTTAAAACAATTTAAATTAAAATTTCAATTTTGAGTTTTACTGATAAATTATAATAATGAATTCATGGGTTTATAAAATAGGATATTATACTGAAATTTTAAATGAAGCAAAAACTGTTAAGAACTTGGTTGTATTACTAGTTTGTGAAACTAAAACTTCATTTATAGATGTTCTTTAAGGACCATTTTGTGTTAATAAGAGCTGTGATTAAATCAGCTCTTAAGGACAGAAACTGTTTTCCTGTCCTCATCTTCCTTGGACATGAGTCATCATTGTGTACCTCTCTTTCAATGCATAATAGAAGAGTGGGGGAAGAGAACAACTCTGTCACAAACATAAAAATACCGGAAATCGATTTATTTATAGAACATATAGTTTTCTTAATAATACTGAAATATTAAACTTTATTAACGTTTAACGACGGATAATTTGGAACAATTACGTCGTCGTTAAACAAATGTATATGTATATATATATAAATGATCAAACCACAATAAGAAATGGGAAAACAAGACTAAGATCTTTCAACCGTAACAAGCGGTCTTCGTCAGAGTCAAAAACCCAACTGAACACTAGATCAACTAGAAAGACACTAGACACTAGATTTCATATTGTGGTTTGATCATTGATTGTTATTTCACGTGTTTATGTGAAACCTTTTTATGTATATATATATATTATATATATAACCTTATATCTTCAGCGTAGTCACCTGGTGTACAAGTCCTTCTTTCTACTTGCATAGGTTTGACAACGGAGCTGTCGAGGTGTCTAACCCTCCATCTCTCCCTAGAAGCCCCTAAGAAGCATGTTAAGAAAGAACACGGGAGTTCCTTTACTAGAAATATGCTAGTAGAGAGCACCTCAGTTTTGGTAGGAAATAGTGATCATGGTAGGCTACAAATACTAGAAGCTTTATATATCAAAGATTTGTGGCCCTCGTTGAACTCCCAAATCAATGAAATGTTCGTCATCCCAAGTTTAGGACCTTCGAACCTAGAATAAAATTTGTTTGGAACGCTCCTCTGTTGTGACCGACCTGTCGGAGACGTGAAGAACTGGCGATGTGCGGAAGTGATTCCACTGACTAACACGTGGGTGAGCATACGAGTATGTAGTTCTACTTTGAAATTTGAACGCTGCCATTATTTGAACTGAGCAAATTTATATTATTATTTATTTCTTGTTAATGTTTTAATTGTTTCGTTTAATTCTTTACCGTTTCCCTGACGATAACCAATGTGGTCGAAAGCTTGTATCTTTTTAGTTTTTTAACTTAGTTTGTGTTTCTTTAGTTTCTAATATATGGTAGTTTGTTTCACTAGTTTTCTTTAAAGTTGTTTTTCCTATTCTCGTTATTATGACATTAGGTAGATTAATTCACGAGCTACCAGTAGATTATAAGAAAATTAGAAGACAAAAAGAACTTCTTTCTAAGAAGATGCCGCAGTGCTTTTCAATAATATTTGTTTAAAAGAAGACTTGCTGCCAGTATAGACCAGTGTATATATATATATATATATATATATATATATAACTTTAAATTACACAAAAACGACGCAGAAAAAAGAATAAAAAGAACATATATATATATAATTAAAGTTACAGCTAGAGAACACAAGAAAAAGGACGAACACTCACGAATCTCGATTATTTCGGCGTCTTGCCGTCTTCAGGAGAGTAGAAAGAAAGAAAATAAAATAAAAGGAGAAAGAATGAAGGAACGGAGACGTAAATGCGTCCACTGGCCGATGTAAACATCGATGTAAACGATGTAAACATGTTTCGTGAGTGTTCGTCCTTTTTCTTGTGTTCTCTAGCTGTAACTTTAATTATTTGTCCGTTTGGACCGTCTGATTTCAATTTCAATTCAAAGTATATATATATATATATATATATATATATATCACTCAGGCAAACCTTTGTGAATAATGGATATACAAATAACGCCTTCGATAAAGTCCTGAATTCCTACTTGGTCAATAAGGAAAGAAATACCAATAATGACCCAGACGGAACGGTATACCAGCTGTACTACAGAAACCAGTTCACAAGGGAGTACAAAACAGAAGAAGCCGCACTTAAGAATATTATACGAAGAAACGTAAAATGCAAACAGCCCAACGACAGAATAAAATTACATATTTATTATAAGGCCCGGACCACAACAAATTTAGTCATAAAAAACAGCCCCATCACCGCAACCAGCGATCTGCAGAGAGTCAACGTCGTGTACGAATACAAATGTAAAAAAGGAGAGTGTGAGCTCCTGGCTAACGCCAAGTATATCGGCATGACGAAGACAACGCTTTCCAGACGCCTCACCATGCACCTTCAATCAGGAGCTATAAAGAACCATACCAGACAAGCACACAATTCCGACCTATCCCGCCAGGACCTTACAGAAAACACCACCATCATCAGGCAAACCAATGATTACAATAGACTCCCAATCTATGAAGCAATAGAAATATCCAAAAATAGCCCTATAATCAATAGACAACAAACTGGGAAGTCAAGAGTACTCAAGCTACTCGGAGAACAAGCCCCAGCAATAGGCCAAACCAATAACCAATGAGAAGGAAGAACCACAATAGCACAGCCAATCAGCGCTCACTCCCCCTGACTCTCGGCTATATAAGGAGACCGGTAACCCACCTGTTTTGTGTCTTGAAAATGACTGCAGTAGACAGTCGAAACGCGTCGACAAGAAGAATTCATTCCTTGAACCGTTGTTCTCACAACGAAAAATTAATTTTCCGCAAACTTGAAAAGTTGGAGAAGAAGATCATCGATCGACAATATTCAGTCGTGTATAACCAATCATGTATAAAGGAAGGACTGCTACCGAAGTACACTAATATATATATATATATATATATATATATATATATATATATATATATATATATATAAATGATCAAACCACAATAAGAAATGAGAAAACAAGACTAAGATATTTCAACCGCAACAAGCAGTCTTCGTCAGAGTCAAAAACCCTCAATTGGGTTTTTGACTCTGACGAAGACCGCTTGTTACGGTTGAAATATCTTAGTCTTGTTTTCCCATTTCTTATTGTGGTTTGATCATTGACTGTTATTTCACGTGTTTATAGTGAAATATATATATATATATATATATATATATATATATAAAAATTGTCACAATAACACGTGATATAAATATTCAGGTAACTCACCACAAATTAGAGAAGATAGTCGCTCTAAGGTCTTTCGTTTTCACGTCGTCAGAGAGCAAGTGAATACAAGTTGTAAGCAGGTTATGAATTTTTATTTAAAGAAGGAGTAAGATTGGCATCATTGACAGTATTTTTCCCTATAACTGTTGAAATAGTCTTGATTTGTTTGATAATTCCTTCAATTATTCCTTTAATTCTAATTGAAGGAATTATCAAACAAATCAAGACTATTTCAACAGTTATAGGGAAAAATACTGTCAATGATGCCAATCTTACTCCTTCTTTAAATAAAAATTCATAACCTGCTTACAACTTGTATTCACTTGCTCTCTGACGACGTGAAAACGAAAGGCCTTAGAGCGACTATCTTCTCTAATTTGTGGTGAGTTACCTGAATATATATATATATAAAGATTTCACTATGAACACGTGAAATAACAATCAATGATCAAACCACAATAAGAAATGGGAAAACAAGACTAAGATCTTTCAACCGTAACAGGTGGTCTTCGTCAGAGTCAAAAACCCAACTCAGTGGGTTTTTTCCATTTCTTATTGCGCTTTGATCTTTTACACACACACACACACACACACACAATATATATATATATATATATATATATATATATATATATATATATATGTCAATATTATATATAACAGTCAAGAAGCTCATAGTTAGCATACCTTACACTCTTTTTTTCTCTTTTCAATTTATAATTGTTGTTCAATAACTTCTAAGTATCACTTTTTTCAGTAAGTACTGTCAGTCAGTTAGTCTACAGTTCACAAGCCTAACTCATCGTACTGCATTCCGACAAATATCGTCTCGCTAGCGTCGGCGTAAGTCCGACAGAATTATTATATACGAACATTAGGCCAGTTGGAAGGCCCGTCATTATTCTGAGTTCTGGTTAAAAGTGTACGTCGTTAATCGAGGAATACTTGTACTAAAATATCCTTAGAGGTTGCCAGATTTTATTGTTAACAGTTTAAAGTCACTCGAATTTAGCAATACAGATGACATATTGAACTACAGTACCATAAGCCAAAGTTTTTAAAAAATGTATTGAAAAGTAAATAATTTGTTATTTTAAACTAACTCATTTATTAAACCATTTACAAATAAAAGTGTTTTCCTTGTTGTTATATCTGCAGTACGCCTACTTTTGGCCTACAACAATAACTGCATACCCATTTAATTTAAAATGCATTAATGGGTTTTATTAATGTATTTCCTGAAAAAACCTTTCTTCTTGAGTTTTATTAATCATTGAGCTATAATAGTTAGATATTATATAATGGAAAGTTTTTTCCAACATCGGTGTATACATTGAATCTATTCAGTTTTGTATAAAGCCTTATAATGATCTCAGGCCGGATCTATTACCTAATAAGACTGTTCCAGAAGGGAAAAGTAAACAACAATGTAACATTGGATCCAACTTCTTTCTCAGTTTCCTCAAGGCATTTATTATTTAGTCAAAAGAATAAACTTAGGTGTAAGAGAGTTTTCTTCTCATAAATAAATAATATTGCTTTTATCTGTAAAAACCTAGCACAGTGTTTATTTCACTTAACTGCTAAAAAAATAAGTAGCCAACAAGACTAAAAGTAGATTTTTCAAGCCTTCCAAGACTACTTTAATATTTACATCTACTGTATTCCCGGAATTTATTTTACTTGCACCATAATAACCCTTGTTATGGTAATGAAGAAAACTACCTTTTATCCTTGAAATTCTCACTTTGAAAAATAAAGTAACAGGAATTGAATCTAGGATGTTTTTTTTTTTTTTTTTAAAGCATTAACTATCAATGAAAAGCAGTCAAATGACAATAACATGCAAAAGAGGTTTCAATGAAATCTGATACCTTTAGAACTCTTTTAAATAGCTCTAGACTACGGATTAACATTCAACTAACTTTCTATAAGAAATCTACTTTAAGAATTTAAATTAATTCATTGTAGGGTAAATACCACATAATAACTGATTGCACTACATTAGAATTAAATTAATTCATAAACTTAAGGGTGCTCAATGTACAACCTTCTCTCTAAGGTTATAATTCCTTCAGTTACCACTCATTGGTATTTGGCTCAAAACTACTCCTATGAACCATACATACACTCAATCAAGCTCAAAGGTATACACACTTACGAACTTACAAACTTACACATGTCTTCTAACCAGGGTTCTTTATATACTAGACTCAAATATGTCCATATATATATATGATGTAATTTTCTTGAGGTTTGAGGTCCAATGATTAAAACTAGTCCATTTGCCAAAAATGGACTAGTTTTAATCATTGGACCTCAAACCTCAAGAAAATTACATCATATAAATATTGGGTCAAGAAAACAAATCATGACATATATATATATATATATATATAAAGATTTCACATAAACACGTGAAATAACAATCAATGATCAAACCACAATAAGAAAATGGGAAAGCAAGACTAAGATCTTTCAACCGTAACAAGCGGTATTCGTCAGAGTCAAAAACCCAACTCTAGTCATAAAACCCAACGACCCAGAGTTGGGTTTTTGACTCTGACGAAGACCGCTTGTTACGGTTGAAAGATCTTAGTCTTGCTTTCCCATTTTCTCATTGTGGTTTGATCATATATATATATATATATATATATATATATATAACATTCAAAATTGAAGATAGGAAGTACACAAAGTAAAGAAACACACTTACACACTCAAATTTTCGGGCAATCCGTCTTCAGGAGAAAAGAGAAGGGGAGACCAAGCACGTTGTAGACGCAACGGCTAGTTCTCTTTCTCTTTTCTCCTGAAGTCGGATTGCCTGAAAATTTGAGTTTGTATGTGTGTTTCTTTACTTTATGTGCTACCTATCTTCAATTTTTGGACTGTTATTGTGTCCAGTTTGGATCGTCTTTCCGTTTTTCAATTAAATTATTATATCAATTATATATATTTATATAATATAAATTGGTCAGGTATTAAATTAGTTGGTCAGGTCAGATATTAAAATATATTAAATATATATTTATTTTTATATATATATATATATATATATATCGTAGTTCAAAATTCAAGAAGAGTAACACACTGAGTAAGGAAACACACTTAGAGACTTGAGTGTCTATTAATTACTCGTATTGCGTCCAGTTTGGATCGTGTTTCGTTTTATTAAGTGATATATATATATAGTTCAATGTACATAAAGAAAAATAGAGAAATTAAAAACACAAACTTACTGTTTCTAATTTTCGGTTGAACCATCTTCAGGAGAGATAAAGAAGGGAAACCAAGCGCACTGGTACAGAGACGGTTGGAGACCCAACCGTTGGAGACGTTGGGTCTCCCTCCAACCGTCTCTGTACCAGTGCGCTTGGTTTCCCTTCTTTATCTTTCCTGAAGACGGTTCAACCGAAAATTAGAGACTGTAAGTTTGTGTTTTTAATTTCTCTATGTTTCTTTATGTACATTGAACTGTATGTGCCCATTTCGGATGGTATTTTCATTGAAAAAGTGTATATATATATATATATATATATATATATACGTTTTACGGTAAATCAGAAACACAGAACAAAGGAAGAAACACACTTACCGTCTCTAATTTTCGGTTCAATCGTCATCAGGAGAGTTGAGATAGGGACACCAAGCGCACTTCCGAAGCGACGGATTTGCGAGTCTCCAACCATCGCTTCGCAAGTGCACTTGGTGTCCCTATCTCAGCTCTCCTGATGACGGATCGACCGAAAATTAGAGACAGGAAGTGTGTTTGTTCCTTTGTTCTGTGTTTGTGATTCATCGTGAAATAGTTGTTCTCCTTTGGATCGTTTTCCTGTTTAACGTGATTTGAGATAGATATCTATTGACTACTAAATCACCTAACTTAGTAATAATGACGAAAACTTCTCTTGTGAGAACCGTTAAGTTTCAATGGACCAGCTGAGACTACATATCATGGAAGCTGTTTAGATATTAGAATAACAGCACCGACTGAATACCCTGCACACTGGTCTCCTTGAGACAGTTAAAATTACTTGGAAGAATGGCAGTCAACCATTAAGAGTACATATCAAGATAAATTTGCTTTGAAATCCAGCATTTACAATTCTCAATCTTTGAACTATAATTAGTAATTTCTTGTGTCAGTATAATTCTAATGAAACTCACCACTCTAGCTACCTTTTTTTGCATAAAGAGTGTTTTCTATTCATTCAATCACTGAAACAGCGGCTGCATAGTGGTAAACACACTAAAGACAGTTAATGTACAAACAAAATATTTTAAAAGTTTTAATAAATATGTGTATTAAAGCAAGTGAATTGAAGTAAAAATGTAATAAGAATGGATTACCAGTCTCGTATTTTTGCGGAATTTATATTTAAAATAGAAAATGTGTAGAGTATATTAGTAGAAGTAAAGAAAGTTAACTAAGAAAGTTTAAGAAAGTTTACTAAAAAAAAAAAGTTACCTAGAATATAGGGGGTCAGGCTAGCTCAGTGGTTACGTGCTCGCCTCTGATCTGATAGGACCGGGGTTCGATCCCCACCTGGCCCTCGATACATTCATGCGGGAGGTGACTAAATCTGAGCATGTTATCCCTCGGAGAAGGACGTTAAACTGTCGGTCCCGAGCCTGCACAATGTCAGGTACTCGTTAAAGATCCCTACTCTAAATACATTTGAGTTAGGCAAAATTTAGGATTCCCACTGTAGAATCAATCTTCATTGTGTGGTATCACAAAGGGCCAATGCTCGGCCTAAGTGTGTTCCCTTGTGGAACTGCTACTGCAACCTAACCTAACCTAACCTAACCTAGAATATCAGTCAGTTGGATAGATGAGTAAGAAAAGAAGAGGCAAAAAATTAATATAGTTAAGTTTAGTGCAAAAGTTAGTCCTAAAAAAGTTATTCACAGAGTAAAAAAAAAATAATAATGGGAGATAAAAGATAAGAGGCCGTGAAGATGCCCATGCTGCTGACTGTCGCAGCAACCAAGTGACTGTTGAGATATCGCAAATAATCTACATCAGTGGTGCACTCAATGAGTGATAGCTTTACTAAGAACATGGTGAGAAATACTGCTTCAGTGAAACGCCCGACCAGGCCCCATAACAGTCACTAGAGCTATGATTGAAACCACAAACAATAGTTATGTTTTACTACTAAAATGGCTATTGAAATATGCGCAAAACATGTATGAATTATTTATTCCTATAGCTTTTCAAACAAATTCCAAAAATAATATCGATTATCTGAAAGATCTAAATTGAATTAAAAGTGCGTTTGACAAAGAGAAATTCATGGGCTTATGAACTAGGCAGAATTAGTCTTGTACGAAGTCCGTAGCATCACTGAGTAAATGGCTACGGTTAGCTCACTAACCGTAGTTTAGAATTTAGAACATGCGTTTTATTGATACACAGATTTATTTACGCGAGAGTTTAATATATGGAGATTTTGCCAAAAGTGATAATATATATATTAGTAAATGTATTGTTTTCTTGACCATAATTACTAATAAACACACTTTCTTCTTCTTTGAATTTGGTCAGGGTTAATATATGGAATTACCTTTAACGCCAACGTTTCGCCTTTATTTTAAGACATCCTCAGGGCTATAAACTAACAAAAAACAATGGAAATTTGTGATATCTACTTTATATTTATTATAAAAAATTCAAAAAATTCTTTTTTATGCTGAATGTAAAGTAGATATGACAAATGTTTATTGTTGTTTGTTAGTTTATAGCCATGAGGATGTCTTAAAATAAATACAAAACGTTGGCGAAAAGGTGATTACATATATTAAACCTGACCGAATTCCAAGAAGAAGAAAAAGTGTAAATTAGTAAAGACATAACTGTAATTAGATATCCCTATAATTTAATGACCGAAGTATAATTATTATATATTACGGTATATTATTATACCGTATACGGTATATTATTATATAATTAATATACCGTAATTATTATTCTGCCGTATAATTTTAAGGACAGAAGGTTATTCACGAAGCAAGGTTAAGACGGTTATAACCGAAAGGACATGAGTAATATTATAAATATGATACCATGTAAATTTCAAATAACTAGTGTTATGTAGAAAAATTGAAAATATCAGTTCAAAATAAATGTCGGATCACGGATATATTTTCAAAAGCATACCCAGACACTCACACAAAAACACTTCTATAAATACAATGTTTTCTTATCTTTACGACATATAGTCAACACTTTTTTTTCTTTCTTATCGACGTTTGGTCTGGAGTCAAGCACTTAAAACCTTTAAGCCAACATTTCTATATTTATAGACATCTTCAGGGCTACATCAATAGAGAAATTCATTTCAGTAATATGAAAAAAATGTTATAAGTTACAGTATTTATATGTCTATCGATCATTACTTTGGTATTATCCTATTATCAACTTTATACAACGGTTATGTAAAGTTATTTTGAAATAGGAAAATATCAAGGAAATAAAGAATATTATTATAAATAATGCACCTTATAAAATTTGTTCAGATTACTGTAATTATTTCTGTATTTTTGTAGCCCTGAAGATGTCAACAAATTTAGATGGGTCGTTAGTTTAAAGGTGTTTTGGTGTTTGACTCTAGGCCATACCTCGATGAAAAAGTAAAATAGTGTTATATCTATTGTTAAATAACGCCCCATATTTTGCTTGTATGTGTTTCTTACACAATTTCTCCAGTTTTCGGAATTCCTTTCTCGTCTCTTCATTAAAACTATAAAGCTTATCACCAATATTGTTAGTCGACATGTTTCGAATGTACCACATTCATCATCAGGACAATAATGAGAATAATAGTAGGATTGTTAGTTTATATATATAGAGGTGGATTAATATTGGAATATTGGGAGTTGAGAATAACTAACATAAATAGGAAGAAAATATATATATATGTGTGTATTTATAAACTGTAAAGAGAATAATGGAAAACAGAAAGTTGCCAACAATACACATAACAATATTTTGACATCAATCGTCCTCAGACATATAAAATGTTAAATTTGCGAGGCACTGGCCGAGTTTATCAACTTAAGCTGAGCACCTTATCTACATAAGAAAGACAGATGTCCAAGTATCGTTGTCTGTACTGTCCATAACTTTCTGTGATATTTATTTACGTTAAAACCGTTTAAAGCTCAATCGGACTAACTATACTTTAAATTATTTATTTACATACTCGGCTACATTCAATAAAAATAAGTAAAGTATTTGTTTATTATTTGGTGATAAGATCTGTACAAAAACACTGATAAAATATAGCTTGATCAATAATGGAATACATTTAAAAGAAAAAAAAAAAGTAATGAAGCGAAAAAAATTGAAGTAAATATTGTTTAAACTTTTCAGTGATTTTACCATGGAATTATGTTAATATGGGAAGTTTTTGAATTAAAGTGGGTGAGGAGTGGAGAGAAACATTTGCCTCTCATTAAAATGGAGAAAACAAGGGTGCAGTGGGGGTGGGGAGATTTACGGGGTGCCAGTAAATTTTACCAATACAAGTGGGCTGAGAAGGAACGCCGCAACTGGCGGCCTATCGTACGTCCCATCAACACGGGACTGCTGTCTGGATATGAATTAATGCCGTCAATGGAATAGTTTAATTAGTTCAATCATATGACATTAATGAAGATATATGAATCAATAATTAAATATGAATTAATGTCATCAATGGCATCTTCTAATCAGTTCAATCAAATATCATTATGATCATATATGAATTAATAACTAAATATGAATTAATACCATCAATGGAATATTTTAATTATTTCAATCATATGGCATTGATGAAGATATATTAATCAATAATTAGATATGAATTAATGTCATCAATGGCATCTTCTAATCAGTTCAATCAATTACCATTATGATCATATATGAATTAATAACTAAATATGAATTAATGCCGTCAATGGAATATTTTAATTATTTCAATCATATGACATTGATGAAGATATATTAATCAATAATTAGATATGAATTAATGTCATCAATGGAATCTTCTAATCAGTTCAATCAATTACCATTATGATCATATATGAATTAACAACTAAATATGAATTAATGCCGTCAATGGAATATTTTAATTAGTTCAATCAATATCATGAATGAATTCAGAATGAATTAACATTAAATTTTAAATTATGACACCTTAAGTAATTTCAGCTATATTGCTATAATATAACAATGTTTTATCATGTAGTAGGCAGTAGACTTCTCTACAACTCTGAAGGAGGTATATTTTGATGTGAATTTTATATGAACTTAGCAAACAAATAAATTTCGTATTTAAATATGTTTAGTGAATCAGTATTAAAAAAAAAATACTTTAAAACATTACTTGTGCAATCTGTTATAACGTGGTATACAGTGATATTGGGGAATTTCAAAAAATTACGTCTCCTGCACAAAAGAAGTTTAATATGAAAACTAACAACGTGTTTCGAACATTCAATGTTCTTTTAGAGCTTAACATTTCAATAGTGTAGATGTAAACCTGAAAAAGAACTCGAAACGCGTTGTTAATTTTCATATTTGTGTGTGTGTGTGTGTGTGTGTGTGTGTGTGTGTGCGTGTGTGTGTGTGTGTGTGTGTGTGTGGTGTGTGTGGAGCGTAATTTTTTGACATTTCCAATAATTATTGGGAAATAATTGCCAAAATAATAATTTTGACAAATTTTTTATGGCAAAAATTTTTCAAGTATGATAATTTCCAAAGAAAGAAAAACTTTCTTACAACTAACATTATAATTAATAAGGTATTGTTTTCTTTAAATCGCTTAATCTGTAAATAACTTAAAAATTGAAAGTCGTATATAATTATAATATTTGAAGTAGCACTAGAATATTTTAATTTATCATACTATATCATAAAGTAATGCTGTTCTATAATGACATGGATATGAATCCTAAAATAAACAGAAATAACCATTTAAACGAAATAATATGAGAAAATATAATCAAAACAAGCTTTGAATGTATGCTAAATTGTAATTGAGACTTGATAAATTTAAGGAAATGGAATATTAATGAAGGGCATTCCACTTAACTGCACCAGTGGTTTCCAAGTCATTAGTAAAAAGACCCAAATATCAACAGCTCGGGGGATTAAATTTATTTTAAAAACCCTATTTTTTTTTTAAATGTTTATTGAAACTAGATAACCAAATTGATAAAATTTTTATTTATTGATAAACATAAGCTTTTATTTTAATTAAAAATCTGATAGATTTATTGATATATATTTTTGTTTATAACAGTATTGTAATTTTATTAATTTTAATAAACACTTTTTCTTCTTCTTGGAGTTTGGTCAGGGTTAATATACGGAATCACCTTTTCGTCTTTATTTTAAGACATCCTCAGGGATATAAACTAACAAAAAACAATGGACATTTGTCATATCTACTTTACAATCATTATGACAAATTCAAAAAACTTAATTACTCAAGGCTAGCTTCTCATTCCGAACCAACAAAACCGTTATCTGTCATTGCATGTGCTGCTACCCAGCGACATTTATTGAAAACACTGTTTTTTATATTGCCATGGAATAATTGTAATATAAAAAACAGTGTTTTCAATAAATGTCGCTGGGTAGCAGCACATGCAATGACAGATAACGGTTTTGTTGGTTCGGAATTAGAAGCTAGCCTTCAGTAAGTAAGTTTTTTGAATTTTTCATAATGATTGTAAAGTAGATATAACAAATGTCCATTGTTTTTTGTTAGTTTATAGCCCTGAGGATGTCTTAAAATAAAGATGAAACGTTGGCGAAAAGGTGATTCCGTATATTAACCCTGACCAAACTCCAAGAAGAAGAAAAAGTGTTTATTAGTAAATTGTGGTCAAGAAAACAATACCTTATGAATTTTAATGTTAGTTGTAAGAAAAGTTTTTCTTTCTTTGGAAATTATCATGCTTGAAAAAATGTTTGCTACAAAAAATTTGGATTTTCTACAAAAAGATAAGAAAACTATTATACTTGGACAGGTGAAATTTGTGGAGTCTAATAACAATTCTATAAATCATCAATTTTTCATCATTTTCCAGATCTTCTAAAGAGAAAAGCTGAGATTGCAATTAGTTTAAATATGCCATATTGAAAAGTAGTATAGAAGTGGAGTGACGTTGATGGAACTGCAGAGCCTTGAACGGTTGTAGATAACATCTTAAGATACAAACACACCTCGCACTTCTAAGAATGAACGGCTTTGATTTAACAAAATACAAGACAGGACTTCCATGGAAGTAGTGTTATTATAGTTCGAGTAAAAAAAATTAGTGTTGGTTGATTAAAGAGGAAAAGAAACACCAAGTCTTCATAGAATAAAGAGGATTTAATCCAACGATTTGTTTGGAACACCTGGTGTCTATTTGTGTCCTTTGACTTCTTAATCACTTAACAGTACCTTACTGAGGCAGATGTAACCTGATGATGAACACTAAAAGTTTGAAACGCGTTTTGATTCAATACTTTTGTGTATGAATACTTAGTGTTTCTTCGCCTCTATAATCTTGAGTAAATACCACACAATAACAGTTGGATAGCTTCCAAGTGTTACTGTTGCTTTTAAACAAGATATAACAAACAATCACAGCAGCATTAAAATAAATCAAGTATTAAATTGACTGTCAACAGCCGCTTAATACGTATGCATTTGGTAAAGCTGAGTACAATCAGTTTTACATTTTTTATAGGAAAAGTAAAGATTAATAAATTAATATAAAAACCGGAAAAATCTAAATTACGCGATAATTTCGACCATTTTAAGAATGAACATATTCGACAAATAAAGTCACCAACGTAAATCAATGAATGACTTTTGGCCTTGAAACAAAACGAATTTTATTTATTGAAGATAAAATAAAAATATCCTCTTCCTAATATATGATCTAGTAAATAATAGCAATTTTTTGTTTGTAAAACAAAAAAAAAGAATACGACTGTACAAAATAAAAAAAAACAACAATTCATAAAAACAGTTCATAATTTATATGGTATGAGCCTACGCCTTACATTAAATAGGGTGCCCACGTTCAGCACCATTATGTTTTAGAAATAAATAAAACTTTTTATAAAAGTTTTTTATAAAACTTTTATAAAAGTTTTTATATGTGGAGACCATTTCATTAGATTTTTACCCTACAATGAGTAAATACCACATAATAACAGATTACACTACATTAGAATCATGTGTTATATTGCTTTAATAATTTTTAGATAATGAAAAACGTCATCGATTATTTTTACACATAACACACACAAAATAAATGAATTGCAACATATTTTGTGATAATTTATTACATATCTATCAAGCCTAATATACTTATTATGTGAGTCTTGAAACATACTTTTTAATTATTTTGTGAGTCAAAAAATTATTTTTATTTCTTAATATTATTTAAACTATGACAGAAATTATTCTATTAAACAGCAGTTGATAATCAATCTTTACAAGGTTCGTAAACCATGTATGTCATGTAAACACATTCAAGGAACCTAATGAAAAATTCACATACACACACACACACACACCCACACACACACACACACACTCACTCACCCCCCTCCAACCTATACAGATAATACCACAGTATACAGGTAGTGTATTGATACAATTACAAAAAATGTACTGTAAAAGGTTGGGGTAAGTTATATTTAAAGGTTTTAATTGGGCGAATGGACAGACATATAATTTCTAAATAAACTACTTCCTGTTAATTGATAACTATAAAACTAGCCGAATTTTTGAGTGAAGTTATGCTTAAGAATCTGTTTTTGGATGTTTTAATATGAACAATTTCTCTGCTTAACAGCAGGTGAGATAACGAACCTAGTATATAAAATAGAAAGTGTTTATGTGCAGAACGAAAGGTAGAAATATTTTCAGTAAAGTTCCATCATCACTTGAGACCCCAGTGAGTATTGCATATGAAGTGTGGGATATAATTATTTATCTACACTTAATAAAACGCATGCAAGAAATGTACGAATTTACTTGTCATTATTAACTAAGGGTGTTCACAAATATTAGTTATTTAGTACAAAGTTTGGTATACAAAGTGGCAATGTACTATCATAGTACTGTAAATTAATGTATAAGCTATCAACAATGGAAAGAATCATTAAGAATGACATCGTATAATTCAGTAAATATGATATATAGATATAATATAAAAAGATTTCACATAAACACGTGAAATAACAATCAATGATCAAACCACAATAAGAAATGGGAAAACAAGACTAAGATCTAATGTCCTTTCTGGACATTAGTCCTTTCCTGAGCTTTCACTCTTTTAAAATACCACTCTTTCCTCCCACTCTTCTCAACTCCTCACCAGATGTTTTCTGCATCTAGTGTTCAGTTGGGTTTTAACTCTGACGAAGACCGCTTGTTACGGTTGAAAGATCTTAGTTTTGTTTTCCCATTTTTATTGTGGTTTGATCATTGATAGATATATTATAAATATTAAAACAAAAAGTCTCAATAATTATCTCTAATACTTTAATAATAGTAACAGAATTAAAAATATAGGAAGGCAAAGATTTAAGATTTTTTTCATTTTTAAGAATTGTTATATCTTTGAATGTATTGAGAAAGCTCCACAATATAGAAATTGTAAGTATTTTAAACCTGGCAAAATAATATATTTTTTTCACTGGTATAAAGTTTGAGTGGGGGAAAGCTATTAGAATTTTTGACAATCATCATTTCTAATAAGTTTTACTTGTTTTCTTTATTTATGTTTGGTGTACTATGCTTGATTGATTATTTATTGATGTAATCATTTAATGACAATCTGCTAGCTGTCTGCCAGGATATTAATAATTGATTGCGACTGGAGAGAGTGAGAGGATAAACAAAGGTGACTCATTCACCTCTATAAACAAACTGATATTATTTGAAATGCAGAGGGAATATCTCTCAGTCCACAATTAATCGTGAAACAAAAACCCTTGAATGACATGTGAAGAGAATATTGCATTACACTGAGAATTATAACTCAAATGGCATTTAGTTAAAAATGACAAAGAATCGCATTAGACAGGTTTTCAGTTGAATTACTGTTTGAACAACATTTTTAACATTTTCACTCTAATCATGTTCTGATAGCTTTACAAACAAGTTTAGCTTTCTGTATACCAATTGGATATCTGATTAAATATCGCTTACAGAATAACTACTAAGTACCTTTAATGGATTACTGCTTTGAGATATTTTTGTTCAGTATACAGCGAATAATAAATATTTATTTATTTATATAGTAATAAATATCACTATATAGCGTACAGATAGTGATTGAACCAGTTATCAATATAATCGCTTATTTTTGTATATCATACAACTGAAACATATAATACCCGTGGTATTACCACAACAGTTATAATACTATTGTAAAGACAAAAAAAAAGTGTTACGAAACAATCTCATACAGGAGAACATGGCTTTTGTTCCCAAAGCCAGTGGATTTCATTCATGGCCATCTGTAACATTACATGGCCATGCTTGATTGACTATAAAAGTGATAATTTGTTATTTACTGAATTATTATTATTACTGAATTTCGTATATCTATTCAGTAAAAAAAAATTTCCAAGTCAATGTAAATAAATGTAAACAAATCTGACAAGTGTAGCAGGTGATCCATTAGTCCAGGATGAATATTCAGTTATTATAGTTTTATTGCTCTTTGCAGTTATTTGAATTTTTCGATTTTTTTATAAATTGCTATAGGAAAGCAATAGGAATTATTTATCTTAAACATCTTAAGGTCAGAAGGCCTTAAGAGGTCCGACTGCACAGCCCTGATATTTAGAGACTACATAAAAGAAAAAAAATATTAAACTAACTAAAGCTGTATTAAAAATAGTCAGTACAGACTACTTCCCGTATATTTGGTTTCGTAAATACAAAAATTACGACAAGCAAGCTTTCAATTAGGAAATAAATTTGGATAAGAATTGATTTATTTTTTTACTGGTAGAAAGAAAAAGTTTAAAAAAACCGCTCTGGGTTTTAAAGTCTTAATTGAGCCGTTTATTTTGAAAGTGGCCTAATTCCATTTTCCAAAAAAATTTAGCTAGCTATTTAAATAATTACATTTTTACGTTATCTTTACCTTTTGCAGAAAATTGTACAAAATTTATTTAAAATTACTAAGTTTTTTTATAACAAAAATTAGTTGATAAATAAAATGACAATATTTTTAAATTTTGTAAAACGCAAACCCTTAAATATCTCGATTTTAACATAAATGGAATTAGGCCACTTTCAAAATAAGCGGCTCAATTGTATGCAATTTTGAGATTTTTTTTTAATTGAGTAGTTCTCTAAAGTGACAATAAGAACCCATTAAACACTGGCACATGATAAGAGAATTCGCCAGAGTCAAGTGGTATTTCAAGCCATCACTGTGAGTGTATTTATTATTTATTTAATAATGATAAGCAGAAGCGAATCAGAGAAAAAGAAAAAAAAAGTACAAACAGAAGACGAAAGGGTTCATCGAGTTCTTTATTCAGCAAACTTTGTCTAGACGAGATAAAAACTAGACTATATCATGAATGAAAATTGACGATTTAAAAGAATGTTAAGGATATAGTGAGAGAACTCAGAGATACTGCATGCAGAGCACTAGCTCATATATACCTCTCTATATCTATGTATAGTATGTAGCAAGCAAAGCTTGGTAAAGCTGCCCCTATTCAGAATTCATAAGGGTGTAATAAACATTCCAGGCAATATCTCTGTTAAAAAAAACTGCTCTTGGAACATTTGGAAAAAAAATGAAGCACAGTTTCGCCTATTAAGTAAAAGTTATATTATTAATAAATACTATAACATAATCGACAACTATAAAAATATGTGTATATTTAAAAAAAAGTAGTTCTTGTTTAATTTTTTTTATGTATTAGGATATTTTTTGCTTATTTCAGTTTAACACTATTTTTTTTTTAAAAATTGATCAAGTTATATTTTAAAGTTGATTTTTCTATTAAAAAATAATAAATAATAATTAAAATCACAGAAATTTCAAACAATATTTTGATTCAAATTTGTATTGTTCAGTAGACTTTTACATTTTATATCAAATTAATATTTCACTCACCTTTACCAAAAATTTAAGTTTTATTCATAGATTTGATGTAACAGCAAATTTACCTGAAACAAAAAAGTATTTTAGATTAAGATAGACTTGAAACAGACAGGATATAGTACATAAGTATGTTAATTTTTAATACATGTAAAAAAAACTGACTCTACGAAGTCAAGACATAATAATGATTACAAAATTCAAAGAAACCCGGTCTGCTTAAATTGCATTCATTATTGAAATAACATAATTATGTATTCAGCGTCTTTTATAGATTTTGTTAATGGCAGGATACTGAAATATTTATGGTAAAAACTTCCTTTTTTGTAATAACAACTCTGTTAACCATAAATTAACAATATTTCGTGTTTAACTACAAATAATATCAGTGTAGGGTAAAAAGCTAATGAAATGGTCTCCACATATAAAAATTTAATCGCATAAACAACGCGTTTCGAACACGTAGTGTTCTTCCTCAGGCATTAACTAAAAAATACAATAATACCAGAGAGTTATCTATAGTATACAGTAAATAAAGTACAAAATAAAAATAAAATAAAATAAGGAAGAGAATACGAACCTAAGGGTGAGTGTCGGAGGTACAATACAGGGTATGGGGTACATCTGTTTCATATTAGAAGGCAGGTACATTTCATTGTTATTTTTTTCCCTAAAGCTTAGGCTAAGCCTTTACATTTGCTCTAAGACTAAGTGTAGGAAACATATTGAAAATATAACAGAGAGAACTATAACAAAATATAAACAAACAAAGACACTCACCCCTTAGGTTCGTATTCTCTTCCTTATTTTATTTTATTTTATTTTGTATTATATTTACTGTACACTATAGATAACTCTCTGGTGTCATTGTATTTTTTAGTTAATGCTTGAGAAAGAACAGTACGTGTTAGAAACGCGTCGTTTATATCATTAAATTGTTATATGTGGAGACCATTTCATTACCTTTTTACCCTACAATGAGTAAATACCACATAATAAGTGATTGCACTAAGTTAGAAATAATATCAGATTTGATAAAGTCAATCGACCTTGCAATCGACCTATTTCTAGTGAAGTATAGTATAATTGACACAATTTGTGAATTTGTGATATAATAATGGAATAGTTTATTTAGATTTTCAAAGTATCAACTCTTGTATGAATGAACATTTGCCAGACATACTTACTGACTGTGTCATATTCTTGTACCGTAGGGTGGTGTTCAGACCAGGTGAAGATGACCAAACTGAATTAGGTCCTGATAGCATACCATAGAACATATCATAGTTGAAACTAAATATGACTCAACTAACATAGAGAGATCTATGATTATTATTATTCATTGAGGGTGATTATAGCAGTGCATCCTAAGAACTATTGTATTTCCCCTCTTCTGTGCTGAAGTACCACAGTTAGCTTCAGTGGCTTCAAGAAAATCAGTACTTTTGCTGGGTCCAACAGTAAACTTTCTTCTATGGTTTTGTTGAGTGTCTTAAAGCACCTGCCTCTGTGCGGCAAAGTGACTTGACAGTCAGCCAGCAGGTGCAACGGTGTTTCTTCTTCTTCCTTGCAAAACCTGCACAAACCATCATTGATAATGCCCACTCTAATCAGATGGACGTTACATTTGTAGTGCCCCTTTAGAAATCCTTAGATTATTCCTGCTCCTTCCCAAACAATATAAGATTTGCCTATTCTCAAACATATTTGAGAAGTATCTTTGATTGTCTGTGTCCTTGAATAGAATCCCAGTATTAGGTTAGGTTAGGTTGCAGTGGCAGTCCCACTTAGGCCGAGCATTGGTCCTTTGTGATACCACACAATGAAGATTGATTCTACAGTGGGAGTCCTAAATTTTGCCTAACTCAAGTGTATTTAGAGTAGGGATCTTTAACGAGTACCTGACATCGTACAGGCTCGGGACCGACAGTTTATCGTCCTTCTCCGAGGGACGACATGCTCAGATTTATTCACCTCCTGCGTAAATAAATCGAGGGCCAGGTGGGGATCGAACCCCGGTCCTATCAGTTCAGAGGGGAGCACGTAACCACTGAGCTAGCAATCCCAGTATTACTTCCTGTTTTCTCATTCCTCTTTCCTAAGGAGTTCTCGTATAATGCTGTATGTTGTTCTATGCCATAATATGATTTCTCGACTTATATGCGGTTTCCAAGCACCTTCCCATGAAAGTTCATTCGATCCTTCACTTCCCTCTACTCCTTCATGTTCTGGCACTCTGCCACCCACTAGAGAGAGATCCTGAAGATCCGTGATGCTCGCAACACTATTTATTTTCCACTGTTATATAAACAGTTACACCACATTAGAATAAACAAGTCAAATATGAACCATAAACATCATCCTTTTTTGAAGAATAATCTTGTACAAACGTGTCGAATTATGTATATTTGCTGGGTTACATTCATTGAAGATTTTTGATAATAGCATTAAGAAAAGCTGTTGGACATAATATAATATAGTAATAGTTGGATGTAATATAGTAATTTACAATGTATACAATTTACTAATGAATTTATAAAAAAAATAAACAATTATTTGGAAAACTGTCAGATATGGTATTATCTTGTTTAGGATAATATTCATAACTATAAGGGTACTATTCAAAATGTCTGGCTTAATATTTATAATATTACAAGAGGAAAGGGAAAATTCATCATTGAAAATATTGATTTAGAGGCAGAGGGTTCAAAGTGGTTTTGCACAAGAACAAGTACCAATGGAGGCCCCGATAACTTTTTCAACCCCCAAAAAGGGGAAGTGAATGAAACGTATAACTGGTTTGAGTTGGTGTAGCTTCATTAGTAACAAAAAGCCGGATTGGAAGACCAGACCGGTCACCTGTTAGCAAAAAGCCCTGACAGATTGGGGCAAACATTGCAAAAACACGTTCTCGCTGACAAATTAATATGGGAAAGTTGAGAGTGCATTGCTGGAGATTAATCCCAGCCTGGTCGCATCACAAGGGTCAAACATATGTTTCCAAGTTCTTCTGTCCAACAACTACTACCCCTCTTCTTTTTTTTTTTTTAAACAAGTTCATCAGCAAACTTATTTCTGATTTTGGACCCCTATAACGGAATTTAATACAGTATTTTTTTCCATCGCACTTGCTCTTACAACATGTTTTAACTAAATACAATACTTAAAAATGATAATTTCATTATTAATATTTAATTATAATAACGTTTTGATACTATGAAATTCCATTGTTTGTGAGTTTGTTATTAAAAACCTCCCAGTATTTCAGATATACACTCCCTTAACCATATATATTCTGAAAGTACCTAAACTACGCTATTTGCATATATATGTCTCATTTACATATTATGCATAAAGGCATGACAAGCACTATTTTTCTTATAACAAATCACATTTTGATTTTTATAATGACCATGCTGTCTAAGTATAAACTATTATTAAACAAAATATCTATCATTAATTTCACATTATCAAACCTAATGTTGACCATACTTTATATTGAGTCGAAACGTAAATTTTGAAAAGTGATTTAAAAAAATAATAGCAATATATATCAGTCAAAATATAACTAAGACAAATCTTATTACAAAAATTTAAAATATATATATTCGATTGAAAATATTGTTTTTCAAAACATTTATTTGTAATATTTTTCTATGTAACATCAAATGAGGTTTCATTTTCAAAATTTTCAAATGTTATAACTGTTGAATTTCTAATATTAATCATACTAACCTCAGTGGTAATAACAATATGCATGTTGAATTTTTGTTTGCCATGTTTTACATTTTGGCATTTTTACATTTAATTTAAAAAAAAAATTCAATTAGCCAAGATAATGAGAAAAATATATTACGCCTTGACCACAAGGAATTTATTTTACGACGCGTTTTGAACACTTAGTGTTTTATCATAAGGCACATATAAAATATAAGTGATTATGATATTGTATTGTAGACGTGCCTGATGATGAAGACTAAGTGTTCCAAACGCGTCGTAAAATAAATTCCTTGTGGTCAAGATGTAATATATTTATTCACCATCATGATAAATACCACACAATAACTGCTTGCACAACTCGTGAGTTAAATGAACCAAATTTTTTTTACAGTCTATGAATTTTAGATTCATTTTGAAAATTAGTTTTGAAAGTTTTTGAAAGAATTTTCCGTTTTCTTTATGTATTTGTTTGCATAATAGATGGTAATAGAGAGTGCTGTTTGGTTTATACGAGAAGTTTAGAATAGCTTGGGTAAATAACAGGAAGGGGCCTTATCTTCCTTTTGAAAGGAACATTAGAATGCCTCTAAACTATGGAGATGTCGTTTATCTCCTGTTAAGTGCAGTTTGTCTATAGAGGTTTTAGACGCAATGTGTTAGCAGTATAAATTAGAGTTAATTAGAGAATGATGGAAAAGTTTAGATTAATGATATCAGTGTTGGGCAAAGGGCAAACAAAGTAGTTTGCAAGCCATTGGTCAGAGCCTGACTGTGGGGTGGTAGTGGGAGGGGGGGGGGGATTTATCTACGCTTAAAGCGAAGAGGATTACAGGTGGGCGAAGAGTCTGGCTAACTCCTAACGCTCACCCAAAACCCCTAACTTTTATACAGCTTTCCCGAAGGGAAACACCCTCTCTTGCCAACTGGTACCATCCAAATGCATCACACCTGAGAAAGCTTCTTTTTTTTCTTTTTCCTTTTTTTTTTTTTTCAAAAACACCTACTTTTAGAAAAAAAAAGGCGACGTTGAAATGTTTAATGTGAAAGAGAGAGAGAGAGAGGGAAGATGGGATTGTGGACTTTATTTCAACATGTCTGGGTGTCTCCTGGGGAAAAAGGTCTCCCTCATCTCATCGCAAAGGCATATGTTTGCACTGTATCTTTAGCTTTACCAACATTGCTATAGCCATCAAAAGAAATATCTATTCAAACAAATGAAGAATAATTTCCCTTCTTGTTTGGTCTGCTCAGTAAAAGAGGTTTATTTCTTTTTTTTTTTAATTTTAAAATGAAAAACGACAAAAAATTTCACACGGATATTTTTTTCTCTTTCGTTGTGGGAATTGAAAAAAATATATATATATGAAAATTTACTGTCACAGTCTATATTTTAAGAGCATATGAAATTTATATATGTAGAAGTTATGTGAATAAATCTGATAGATTTATTTTGCAATATTTCGTGCTACTAAATTCTTTATACTAGTAGTGGTTCATTTCTGTTTACTTATAATAAAAAAGTATAATCTAACGTAGCTCTCTCACTCTCTCTATCTCTTTCTTTTTCTCTATCTGTGTGTGTGTGTATGTGTGTGTGTGTGTGTGTGTGCGCGCGCGTGCGTATATGTATGTGCGTCTGTGTTCCCTGCACCATTGTATGCGGATGTCATTATGTAATATAATACATACATTATATAATATATGATAATATATATATTTATATATAAACTATATTATAATTATAGTTTGTTTTACCTCGTCTACAATAATAATTCAGGAGGTGGGACGAATTTGAATAATTCTATGATGTTTACTAACCTCTGTAGTACTAACATTATGCATGTATTTATGCTAATTGTTATAGTCAGAAGCTCTACACCTGTCTAAAGTATTCAAAAACATAAAAATAAATCACTGTATTATTGTAAGTGTTTAACTTAGGGTATCTATTTGATATTATATATAATAATTTCAAAGTCTCTCTCCTAATAAATTTAGTTGAATCAAATTCAATCATTTTGAAAGAATTATCCTAAAAAAAACCTAAATTTTTGTTTATGTTTGAGAGTTAGGTTTTCATTCTTATTAGAAAAATGAAAGACGTAGTATAATTTTAATATGAAGAGTTTTTATTTCTTGGACGTTTTTCTTCAGGTATTGGTATGACTGATCACACAAAGTAGTTTATTATTATGAAAAATAAGTTAGTCTTTAAGAAGTTTGACATTTGACGTATTTTTGGACCACTTGAAGGAATTGTACTCCCGCTATGTGCGTCACAGTGGACTAAACTGACATTAATCATGATGGCATTTCATTCGCCCACAATTCATACCTTTTAAGAATTATTCTTTTCTAGTTATATCACTGGATTTAAAATACTTCTTTCACCAACGTTTCGACATATATTTGTGTCTTCTTCAGGGCTAAAAACATGTTTATACAAATTAGCACTATTGCTATAACAATTTTGGTCTATTTTTCGCATTTATATATAATAATGATAACTATGGATTCTATGGACATTTAAATATAGTTTTACATTCTAATTGTATAAACATGTTTCCAGCCCTGAGGAATATATAAAATATATGTCGAAATGTTGGCGAAAGAAGTTTTTTGAATCCAGACATAACCCTCAAAAAAAACATGAAATCTTAACTGATATTGTTAATAATTTTGTTGAAAGTTTATTTTGCATCACTTTTACACTGTATAATTTAAATCTGCAAAATTTATAGCAGATAAAATATTTACAAATTAATAGTATATCATTGAAGAATAAACTACTTTAAAGAAAAACTGAAACATGTACACAATCAGAAGTTCAATCCTCTACAACTTTTATATCAAACTTTTTGAATAAATATATATATATCTTTTCTCACTCTCTCTCTATCTCTTTCTTTCTTTCTTTCTCTCTCTTTCTCTCTCTCTATATATATATCTTACTCTCTCTCTCTCTCTCTCTCTCTTTTCTCTCTCTCTCTCTCTCTCTCTCTCTCTATATATATATATATATATATATATATATATATATATGTATTTATTTCTCACTCTCTCTCTATCTCTTTCTTTCCCTCCTCGATCGCTCTCTCTCTCTCTCACACACTCTCTGTCTCACTCTCTGTGATATAGAGAATCTCACTTTCTTGGTGATTCTCACCACAGTATCATTGAGACTGACAAATGCTACTTGTTTTGGTTGTAAGATCATGGTAACATTTCTAATTTTCCTACTGAGTGTTATAATGTTTTATAAAACATGAAGAATGTAAGTTTGAGCTATCCTTTTTTGATTCCATGTATTCGTTAGACAGAGAATTCCATCGTTCCTTACAGTATGGTGATAAATTATTTATACAATATATGTAATAAAATTAAATGTATATAACTGCACTACTGGTTAATGTATATAAGATATTATTATCAGCCCTCATATCTCGTCTTTCGCTGGTGGTGTCGCACAACCGGTTTCGCAATGGCTGCATCATCAATGGGATTAAACCTATCTTCCAGAATCACGGTTATAAATACCTATTTTAACACAATGGTACCAATACATATCTAAATTTCCAACCTAATAGTGTTTTAATCTTTTTTTTTATAATATAATTGTTGTAAATTACAAGTATAATCATTATCATTATTAAGATATAACCTGTAATCGTTTGAAATGGTATTTTCTATTCCAGCACGATTAAAAAATAGTTATTTTTTATTTTTAACATAAACATTTTTATTTTTCAGTTAGTATCAAAAAGATTTATTAATAATAGATGATATATAAATTAATATTTTATGGATCTAAAAAGTATGATGCCCTCCGAGCTCATTTATTATTACGCGATCCTGGTTGTGGCTTTATGTGTGCTTGCTATAAATTTATTCAACACTCCACAAATCGAATGCTTTCATTTAAAGGACATTTGACCATTTGTTCTGCTCTTGGCTAATACAGAACCATGCAGAAAAGTAATTAATGTACTATATGTCCAAATCAGTATTAATCTTTACCTCTTTCTCTGGTCATTTTAGAGACATTAAAACTGGTATTAATTATTGTGTTAACATTAATATTTCATCACAACAAATCAAAATTTGAAAATACTGGATAAGAAAAACTATGACATTTTTTTCCATATTTCCCTCTATGATCCTAATGTGACAATGATTTCCTTGCATTATGACTAATAAAATTGGAATAGACATATTATAATATAATTAAATATTATAATATTCGATGATTATGATATTCTAAATTTACATATAACTTATACGAAAATTACATATGTACCACTTCAAAGTTCTTAGTTTGAAATGAGGTAATGATATTTCTTTAATAATTACGAAACTGCAATTTAGTTAATAATAATTATATTATAGTACACTTATAGGAGTGTACATTTAGTGCTGTACAAAAGTGTAAAGATTGGATAATATTTACTCAGTTTAATGATAAATAATCAGCTTCAAATATGCATAATGGTATACATGTTTTAGTTATATCAAACCTACATTCTACATTACTGCATTGAAATTAATGGTTACAACTTATTCTTTCATCATTTCATTATAAAGTCATAGTTATCTTTTTATCTATTAATAATTACTTTCTAATTCTAATGTAGTGCAATCAGTTATTATGTGGTATTTACTCATTGTAGGGTAAAAATCTAATGAAATGGTCTCCACATATAAAAATTTAATGATATAAACAACGCGTTTCGAACACGTAGTGTTCTTCCTCATGCATTAACTGAAAAATAGATAACTCTCTGGTGTCATTATATTTTTTAGCTAATGCCTGAGGAAGAACACTACGTGTTCGAAACGCGTTGTTTATATCATGAAATTTTTATATGTGGAGACCATTTCATTAGATTTTTACCCTACAATAATTACTTTATTTGGTTTTATATTTTTTTATTACTATTATCATATTAATACTCACTTTAAATTTTTATTGCAATTGCTATAAAATCAACCACTGATTCTGAAAATTCAAAAAAGGTCTCTTGAGGATTTGGTCCAAAGAATTACGGTTAGCTTATAATCAGGAGTAGTTAATTGTTTGAACCAAATCCTCAAGAAACCTATTTTGAAAAAAACCAGGTTTTGACAAAAAAAAAATTTCGAATGAATAATACAATTTAATTACAATTAAAGTGAGTGAACGCCAAGACAGTGATATGTTAACCTCTACAAGAAAGTACATTTATTTCTTTTATAAGAAGAGATAAAATGGTTTTGATTCTCATCAAAATAAAATGTTATTCGCGCTAACAATATTAACAGAATTAAAAAACATTACGAAAGAAAAAAATAGATTTATCATTCAATAAAAGTGTTTTAATAATACCTTCTGCAATTAAATATTTTCATTGACCTTCTGTTTCTGTTTTTGAAGTAGTTATATACGCTTGATAAACACGTTTTTCAGTTTTATTACAGTTACTAGTATTTCAAAGATTGTTAGAATTTTCAATTAAGAATGAAAAAACTAACCCAGTAATTTTTCTTCTAAACTGAACTCGTTTTTTCTCGTTTTTGACGAAGTTTGTGTCCTAGAACATTGACTAGATAAGATATTCCATTTTTCTTTTAATGCTGTATTTTTTGAATGTTTATATAAACGTTCTGTTAACAATACATGGCTGATACACTGGTTTATGTATTCCTATTGACATTAATGGTTAAAATTTCTTTGTAAAGAAGCATATGTAGGAAAGTTTAAAATAAAGCAATGTATTCAAGACAGTCTGTTGCAACATCCACTCGTACATGCTTTCACCATTAGAGATATCCTAGGATTGAAATGTCGATTATCAGTTGTTTCACACCATTTAACAGTGCAAAATACCAGTTAATATAAAACAACATTTTTAAAAAACAGTAGTTTTTTTTAATGGTGCAAAACTTTTAAAAGTTCTTACTGATTTTACAAACGTTACTATAACATTGAATAATATATATTTAAAATATGTTTTTTTTGTAATCTATTTTTTTTGTCAGAATTTACTCTGTCATGCAGCCATGACAATACAAGCGCTCAGATAGAGCATCGTTGTGACTGTCAGCGTACCAGGCATTGTGATATAAGTGGCGATCTAGAGCACTGCTGTCCATTTCATGTAGTCATGGTGATATAAGTGCGATCTAGAGCACTAATGTCCGTTTCATGTAGGCATTGTGATGTAAGTGGCGATCTAGAGCACTGATGTCCGTTTCATGTAGGCATTGTGATATAAGTGGCGATCTAGAGCACTGTTGTCCATTTCATGTAAGAATGGTGATATAAGTGGCGATCTAGAGCACTAATGTCCGTTTCATGTAGGCATTGTGATATAAGTGGCGACCTAGAGCACTGCTGTCCATTTCATGTAGTCATGGTGATATAAGTGCGATCTAGAGCACTAATGTCCGTTTCATGTAGGCATTGTGATGTAAGTGGCGATCTAGAGCACTGATGTCCGTTTCATGTAGGCATTGTGATATAAGTGGCGATCTAGAGCACTGTTGTCCATTTCATGTAGGAATGGTGATATAAGTGGCGATCTAGAGCACTAATGTCCGTTTCATGTAGGCATTGTGATATAAGTGGCGATCTAGAGCACTGCTGTCCATTTCATGTAGTCATGGTGATATAAGTGCGATCTAAAGCACTGCTATCTATTTCATGTAGGAATGGTGATACAAGTGGTGATCTAGAGCACTGCTGTCCATTTCATGTAGGCATGGTGATACAAGTGGTGATCTAGAGCACTGCTGTCCATTTCATGTAGTCATGGTGATATAAGTGGTGATCTAGAGCACTAATGTCCGTTTCATGTAGTCATGGTGACAAAAGTGGTGATCTAGAGCACTGCTATCCATTTCATGTAGGAATGGTGACATAAGTGGCGATCTAGAGCACTGCTGTCCATTTCATGTAGGCATTGTGATATAAGTGGCGATCTAGAGCACTGCTATCCATTTCATGTAGGAATGGTGACATAAGTGGCGATCTAGAGCACTGCTGTCCATTTCATGTAGGCATGGTGACATAAGTGGCGATCTAGAGCACTGCTGTCCATTTCATGTAGGAATGGTGACATAAGTGGCGATCTAGAGCACTGCTGTCCATTTCATGTAGGCATTGTGATATAAGTGGCGATCTAGAGCACTGCTATCCATTTCATGTAGGAATGGTGACATAAGTGGCGATCTAGAGCACTGCTGTCAATTTCATGTAGGCATGGTAATATAAGTGGCGATCTAAAGCACTGATATCCATTTCATGTAGGAATGGTGATACAAGTGGTGATCTAGAGCACTGCTGTCCGTTTCATGTAGGCATTGTGATATAAGTGGCAATCTAGAGCACTGCTATCCATTTCATGTAGGAATGGTGACATAAGTGGCGATCTAGAGCACTGCTGTCAATTTCATGTAGGCATGGTAATATAAGTGGCGATCTAAAGCACTGATATCCATTTCATGTAGGAATGGTGATACAAGTGGTGATCTAGAGCACTGCTGTCCGTTTCATGTAGGCATTGTGATATAAGTGGCGATCTAGAGCACTGCTATCCATTTCATGTAGGAATGGTGACATAAGTGGCGATCTAGAGCACTGCTGTCCATTTCATGTAGGCATGGTAATATAAGTGGCGATCTAAAGCACTGATATCCATTTCATGTAGGAATGGTGATACAAGTGGTGATCTAGAGCACTGCTGTCCATTTCATGTAGGCATTGTGATATAAGTGGCGATCTAGAGCACTGCTGTCCATTTCATGTAGGAATGGTGACATAAGTGGCGATCTAGAGCACTGCTGTCCATTTCATGTAGGCATTGTGATATAAGTGGCGATCTAGAGCACTGCTATCCATTTCATGTAGGAATGGTGACATAAGTGGCGATCTAGAGCACTGCTGTCCATTTCATGTAGGCATGGTAATATAAGTGGCGATCTAAAGCACTGATATCCATTTCATGTAGGAATGGTGATACAAGTGGTGATCTAGAGCACTGCTGTCCATTTCATGTAGTCATGGTGATATAAGTGGTGATCTAGAGCACTAATGTCCGTTTCATGTAGTCATGGTGACATAAGTGGTGATCTAGAGCACTGCTATCCATTTCATGTAGGAATGGTGACATAAGTGGCGATCTAAAGCACTGATATCCATTTCATGTAGGAATGGTGATACAAGTGGTGATCTAGAGCACTGCTGTCCATTTCATGTAGTAATGGTGATATAAGTGGTGATCTAGAGCACTAATGTCCGTTTCATGTAGTCATGGTGACATAAGTGGCGATCTAGAGCACTGCTGTTCATTTCATGTAGGCATGGTAATATAAGTGGCGATCTAAAGCAGTGATATCCATTTCATGTAGGAATGGTGATACAAGTGGTGATCTAGAGCACTGCTGTCCATTTCATGTAGTAATGGTGATATAAATGGTGATCTAGAGCACTAATGTCCGTTTCATGTAGGCATGGTGATACAAATGGGGATCTAGAGCTCTGATGTCCATTTCATGCAAGCATGGTGCTATAAGTGGCGATCTAGAGCACTCCTATCCATTTCATGGAGGAATGGTGACATAAGTGGTGATCTAGAGCACTGCTATCCATTTCATGTAGGCATTGTGATATAAGTGGCGATCTAGAACACTGCTATCCATTTCATGTAGGAATGGTGACATAAGTGGTGATCTAGAGCACTGCTTATCCATTTCATGCAGGCATGGTGATACAATTGTCGAGCTATTCCATCACTGCCTTTGCGCGCACGTCTGGTAATACAAGCGAGAGTTGGGTTAGAATATTCGAACTCAGTCTTTCTGAGCATTGAATCTCTGTGATTTATAGTTTTTAGTAAGAAGAATCGATAACACCCTACATATTAGTCTGAAAAATGTTTCACCTAAGAGTAAGAATATATTGAATTTTACGTTTACCATATTTTGTTCCAACTCAATTCCAGCTATGGTTGAAAACATTAAACAACTTCTTCATAAAAATGAAGCTATATATTTTCAATTTGAAAATATATAGCTAGATAATTTTTTTC